>JANHGN010004804.1:41490-64484 GCA_024605025.1 Megaceryle maxima | reverse complement strand
TTTTTTTAATAAATATTTTGGGCAAAATACTCTTCTGCTTAGCTACAAAATTATATTTTAAATTTGAGCACAGTGGGCTGTACAGGTGAGGCTCATGAGTAGGTTTTGCTCTTTCCTAAACCGCTTCTAGCCTTATACAGTACAGAGTAATTCTACTAACACAAGCAATCTGTTCAATGGGACAAAACAGGATTCCAGTGTAGCCATAATATATTAATATGATACTAATGCTATACATATATTGTTATTTTATGTATCTTACATAGAGCATTATATAGAATATTAAGTTTATTAAGTAGTATGAATTTTGCTGTACATATGCCACTTTACAACTTTACATACAAATTGGTTCAGAATCCGGAAAGGCAAAAGCTGTGGTGCAAAAAAGCGATGCTCTATCATTTTCTCCTCAGAATATACCATAAACACCAAGCAAACAAGGGCCACCTGAAAAAGCAGCGCAGCTGTGGTAACCTTCTGCAGTTTGCTGCCCTGGCTTTGATGCAGAAACCTGTTAAGACTGCTCAAAGCATGTAACAGCCTATGGCTCTCTCCTGTTAACAAGGTGCAGAGCATTCATTCTCCACATGCAAAATTCCAAGCACTGAGCCAAACTGAAAGAGAAATACAGTAGACATTTGTTGATTTTTTTATAATGCCCACAAGCATCTACAGATGTGATCCTATGTAATGAAGCATGTGGCCTTAAGCTGGAATTATTTGCAAACAGCAGGATCTCCTGGCAAAAGAGATGGCACTTGCTGTGTTATGAAAGCTGTCCCTCTAAAACCATGTTTGGTTAGCACCTATGCCCTGTTGAAATTGGCATTGATAATTCTGAGTTGGAGCAATGCCAGCACAACAGATGGGAGTGAATGCAGGCGTTCCAGAGAACCAGTATGTTCATCAAATCTGAATATTAGGAACAGAGTTCTTTCCAAGAATTTAGAAATGCAGGCTGTCCAGAGTTTCTGTACTTTAGGTACAGAATATAAGAATATATGATCTCTTCTGTCACTATGAGCAAAAATAATTATAGTAATTTTAAAATTGTTCACCTGAGCCCCACAAAGCACGACAGTAGGCATCTGATTTAGAACAACTTTTCTCCAGATTCAGATTGGCACCAAGTCCTAGAGGGCAGAACCTGTGCACTGGAGTCAAAATGATTCCACAGGTTTTATGCTAAGTGGTTCAGACTGAAGAGCTTTCAGATGATAATGAATATTCTTCATTTATACAGTGCCTTTCAGGCAATGATCCCAAAGCAATTTGCAAGTGTGTGAGAATTTAAACTCATAGTTGGAAGGTATGTCATTTACAATTAAGCAAATGTATCTTACATGTATTAATGGACTATAGTCCTATCTACCCTCCCACCAGGGATTATAAACTGGATCTATACTCTAGGCAGAGAAGGTGGAAGAAGATAAATTCCTTCTGCCACAGTCCTGACCCATATATGCATACCCTGCTTTTGCTCTTTACGTGGCACAAACAGCTCTCACAGATTAGTTATCCCAAACACTAATTTAATCTCTAAACAGGAGTTAGTAATTCCTATGGTTTTTGACCACCAAAAAGCTGCCTTTCCTATTTCTCTTTTCAGATTGTGAACAGCCAAAGTTATTGCCCCAAAAGACTTGCCTGGGATCATTTATGTGATTCTGAGAAACAAGAACAAAAAAAAAATCTATCAAAAATAGCTAAGGTACTATTGTTTAAAACCTATGAATCTGGTGTTGCAATTCCCCCTGCACAAAATCCCTCTACTTTAAAAAGTGACCAGCAACAAAACATCCCTCCATTTTGGGTTTTGTCACCATCAGCAAACAAAATTTATGGACACTTTTGGAAACATTGGCTCTAATATGGCCAAAGTCTTGCTGTCTGTGCTTTTGTCTGGATCTGTGTTATATCAGAAAGTGTGTATTGTATGAAAGGTGTTATAATCAAGTTGATGATATTATGTTCTAACTAGTGCAGGTAATAATGTCAATTTACAGCTGAACTTTGTTTTCTGTTAAAAAGATGTTTAATACTATTAGTAGGAATAAAAAGCATTGCTGAATTTATTTTCATTTAACTCAGTGACATTCTGTAAACTAGAAATCTGTGTGTGTGTTATCCAGTCAACAGACTGACCATTTCAGGTATCAGATGTTCTTCTGCAATACAGCCTTAGGAAAAACATGAATCATCTGAGTAAGAAACCTTAGTTAAGGGAGTTTATGCTCTAAAGTAATACATGAAGAGGTACTTTCATTCCAAAGGTTCTGACTTTTCTGTGTATTTATAACAATTGTTTTGATTAAAAACCAGTGGATTATTTTATTACTGCTTTCCCTCAGGGAAAAAAAAAATCTAGGTAGTTATATAATAATAATTCTTAAATACATGAAATTAATACATTCATCCTGACACACAGTGTAATAGATGTAAAACATAAAGTGAAACTATGAACCTAACAGTTCTTTAAGTTTTATATATTGCAAATACAATAAATATTACAATAAAATATGGAATCAGAATTTTTGCTGACATAGAAAAAATGGATTTAAAAAATATTTAAAAAAAAAAAAAAGGATCATTTTCCACCTTGTGACATGTTGGGTTTTACAAAAAGGTGGCTGTGGTTCTGCATATTGACACTGTTGTATAGCATCTTGAAGCTCAACAGTAGAACCTGAATGCTGTACAACAAAGCCTGTTATCCAGAGTGACAGCAGCTCTGCCAGTCTTTTCTGGCCAGGCTCCTTGGAGCCTTGATCTCACTTTCCATCAGAATCTAGCAGCTAGGATGAAGATGAGAACACCTCTTCTTCCATGCTGAATTTCTGCTGTAGCAGAATGGTTTTCCTCCCATTTTGATTTATAGCAGCTATAGTAATAGTAGATCTTACATATATAATCGTGCTATTTAACACAGATTTTAGAGACACAAAAGTGGCATGATGAGGATTATCATGATTTTTTTATTCAAATTGCATCAATTGTCTCAACAGTATTAGCACACTTTCAGAATCTTGCTGAGTATGAACACGGTATGTTGTACGTGGTTAATGCCATCCATTTCTAAGACACAGGTGATAAAGAACAGACTGTTGAACAAACACTCTACAGGCTAAATTAGCCCTACTTTGTTAATTGCCTTCACCTCTCTACTAAAAAAGGAGCTGTTGAAACTAAAAGAAAACTAATTTTAGCAAAAAAAATAGCTTTGGTAACTACTTGGGGGGAAAAAGATCACTGAAGAAACAGACTCTCTTCCCCTGTAAATGAGAAGTTTACAATGATGAGAAAAAGCTTTATCATCTGCTTACCTATAAAGCATCACTTCCAATCCAGACAACTCATCAATTAAAATTCCCAACATTATTTATGCCAAGATTTGCAAACTACTAATAATCAATAAGGTAAACAAGTATTAAGACTGTTACCAAGAGAATTTCTACTTGAAGCAGAGCCATCTAATAATGTCTTCAGTCCTTCCCAAGAGCTAAATTGGTTTCAATATTCTGGTGTGTGTTAATTCTGCTCTATATACCTCCTTTCCACAAGCTATTTCTCCAGTTACCTGAGAGGACCTATGCAGTCCCAAATAGAAAGATCCAACCATGCATCATACAGTTGTGAATGGAAGAGGTAGGCGTGCAAGATACTTTCCAGACGGAAACATGGCCCAGGCTGTGAAAAACACTGAAAAACCCTGACTTTGTAAATCAATATCAATCAATGCCCTGCAAAGTACATCATAAATCTGGAAGTTCTAGAGAGCTGACCCTGAGGTAATAACACCACTTTACGTTTTAAAATATTTCACAAACATTAGGTCAATCTTAGGAGGTCTTTGATCCAATTTCATCCTTTGGGGCTCTTCCAACAATTAAGAATTATTGGAACATATTGGTTTTCCAGACATATCTCCTCTTCAAAACAGATTTTTAGAAAAGACTAGTATGAGTGTGTGACATGTTTTGAATTAATAATCCTCTGCTGGGAGATAAAATTTAACCTGGAGGAATAGTTTTCGATCTAGAAGGAGAACTTTTCATTTAGGCTTTGGACAAGGGGATTTCTCCTGATTAGCCAAGATTTCTCCTTCAGTAAATATAGAGCAGACATTCATCTTTTATAAGTTATTAAAAATAAATGTTAGATTCTGATGGACCCTTTGGTGCAAAGTACTTTGGATGTACTCATTTTTTCAGCTTTGTACAGGATTTTACTTGTTCAGTTGAACCAATCTAAAATTGCCAGATTTCATTTGTACCTGGAGGAAAACCAACCTGTATCTACCAGGTAGACATGCCAGTTTACAGATGCTCTGCCCAGTTTCCTTATTACCTGCTTTCTGGATGGCAAACTGAACAGATAGAAGGTGTGATAGATCTCTTTAAGGGGTCACTGGAAAAATGTCATTTGTATGCGAAGTCTGTTCTGCTGATGCTCACATGTTGTAACAGAGTCTGATAAGCATAGATACCAATTTGTTTCAGGATTTCAGAGTGAAACCACGCGTCACTGTAGGACTGATCCCTTATGTGGTGTACCTAGGAAATTAGCTGCCGGGCAGAGAACGTGAAATAGACTTGCTTCTCTAAAAATAAGGACAAAATGACTGGGAGAATCTTTATGGTTTCAGGGGAAGTCTTCAAAAGGCTCTGGAAATCTGGGATGATCTTTCCTTTCTGGGAAAGGAGAAGGCCACATTAGTGAACCACAGTTAGTGGTCACTTGTTTTTCTTATTACCCTGATATACAACTGTCTCAGCAGCAGGGAGCTGTGGGAAAGAAGTGGGCTGGCTTTTCAGGCACCCTGTCCGGCTCAAACAGCTGCACTGTGTCTTCTTGGCCAGAGGCAAAAAGGGGAGGAAACTTCCTCTGGCAGCCTCTTACTTGCCCACATGCAAAACTGGTCCTGTCTGGGAGAGACAGATGGAAAAGTAGAAATCTCTTCTAAGCGATATGGGGAGTTTAAGATAAGATTCCAAGTAGAATAGACTTTCAGAAATGTGGTGAGCAATAAGAATTTACACTGCTCTTTAGTGCACTGATGCACTTCCTTGGGGACCTAGCAGCAGGTCAACCAGATAGGAAACAGCATGAGATTAACTGAAGGGTTTTTTTTTTTCCATGAAGATCTGCTTGAATTAAACTGAACATGGTCCCTAGAGAACAGTAATGGCTCCTCTAACTTCTCCTGAAAGCAACAACTGAGTTGCATATAAAATATAACATCAGCTGTTATGCCTTAAAAGCAACAATAAACAAGTGTTTAATGGTGGTTTTGACATTGTTCAGATCAAACAGCTTGTGAATGCTTTTTTTTTTTTTTTTTTTTTTTTAAAAAAAAAAACATTCCAGGGTAGAAATCTAGACAGAAGAGGGTTTCTGCTTAATACTTTTTTGAATCCATATAACTTTGTACTGTGTGTATACAAGGAGTGTAACATCCACTTTCTTCTCCATTCAGGAGTGCTGTGGAAAGATTCATTCCATGCCTGGAGATCCACACCACTAGGTTCCCAAGAAGAAATCATGTCTCTAACTGCTCTGCTTCCTTCCATGAGCAAGCAAATGTCTTTGTCACAAAGGGCCTGCTCACTGCTGCACTTCCTAAGGGAAGTAATCTACTCCCTAAACAGTGCACTTTGTATGGCAGTGTACAGTAACAACTTATATTTAAGTCATTCCACATTTGCTTTATGGTTTTATTCGTGGTGCTGGAAATATTGGTAACCACAATAGCATGTAGATTTAAATAATTATTTTTTTAAAGTTAAAAGTTCTGCCTGACCGTTAATAATCAGTTTGCCACTGATGCTTATTTCTTACTCAGTGTTTGTCTATGGAAGAACCACTCAACAGGCACTGCAGATCTGCCCATTCACCTCAGTTCCCAAACAATGGGTGTAAGATGTGAGAAAAAACCAACCAAACAAACAAACAGAAAAGCATGCAACTTATAAACTCTTTTGGTGGTCTTTGTATAGACTCTCTTTTTACTGCTTTATTACTAAGACTCTGGATGCAGACTGGAACTAAACGAAGGTTGCTGTTGGGTTTGAGGGCTGGCAAATGCTAACTGTACTGTTGTCTCTCAACTTAGGACCTACAGCTGAGTACAACTCCCCTGTACCTAAGGATCAGAAGACATTGCACTGTAAATTATAAAAGAAACAATACTGTTAAGATTGGGATGCAGCTGTTGAAAGTGCCTATTGATCACGTTTGTTGGTGGGCACTCAAGTTGCTGATATGGAGCATGTCTCAGCTGTGTGGCACCTGTGGTTTAATCAGTAACAGCATCATCAATAGTCCATGTAAGCTTGCAGGAGGCCAGCAGCTAACTCCTAAGAGACCACACTATGTTCCCATCCCTAAACATAATGCACATATTCTTTCACTCAGCCTTTTGGAGATGATTTGTACCATGTAGATTATTTTAGAATTTAAATTCATTTTTTTATAGCACAGATTGTATCAAATAAAATGTTGCAGCCATTAACTACATGTTTCCCAGTATTTTACGGAAAACATGGGTCGGCACTAATACTACTAAGAGCAGTAAATGGCTATTAAAATAATGATGCCCCATATCAAGTGAAAAACATCAAAGAGTGTGTAGGTGATAAAAGAGGGAATCTCGAGAACACATGCACAGCTCAGTAATGATAATCTTGTTTCGATTAAGCCTGACTAAAAAGGATTTTTTTTGTGTGACTCGGGTGTGAACCTGCCTTTCCTGTGAAATCGAATTGATTAAATAATCCCAAACTATCAAAAAGTCCCAACTTTTTGAACACTTCACGTGTTCTCGGGCGCTCTCTTTTTCTGTCTGTGAGCCTTGCCTCGCAGGCACCGGAAGAGTTCGGTGCGCTTCTTCGGGGTGCGAATGACCCGCCGCAGCAGCTCGTCAGGCGCTAACGCTCCCGAGGAACGCGGGGGCTGCTCTACCGTTCTCCTCCAGGCTGGTGAGGCCCCCCCACCAATCACGGTCGGCGGTGCCGTCATGACTCCTTCCCCCAGCGGAACGCGCCGCAGCGCCTTGCAAGCTCTCCCCCTAACAGGCCTTCTCCGCCTGGAATCGCTGCCCCACCGGGGCGAAGCGTCTTCACCCACCCTGCTCCCCCTCCGCAGGCCCTCAGGATGCCAGGCCGCGCCGCGCCGCACCGCACCGCACCGCACCGCACCGCACCCAAATAGGGGGTCACAGCGGGTTACGGCGAGGCCGCTGGGCTGGGTCTGTTGCGGGGTGTGCAGCTCTGGCTAACGGCCCTAACTGCCAAGCTCACAACCTCGCTGCCGGCAAGCGCCGCAGGGTAGCAGCCAAAGTATCACGGCCCATGCCTGCAACACCCGCCCCCCAGCTGCGTCCCCGTGACGCGACTACGGCAGGGCGGGGCGAGGCGCTGTACACTCCCTGCCGCTGCTAATACGGTCGGTACAAAGTGACCTTGGCGCCACGTCCCGCCTGCTTCCGCCGCGCTGCATCCGGGTGCTCGTCGCCGGCCCCGCCGCGCCTGCGTAGAGACGTCCCAGCCCGACGGCTCCAAGGTGCGGCAGCTGGAGCCGGTGAGTGGCGGCATCGCACTATCCGCCCCCATCGGCGCCCCCGCCCGCCGCCTCCTCACCCTTACCCTCTTTCCGCAGAGACACCGGATTGTGGCCGCCGGGACGCCGCCCGCTAAGATGTTCGCTTGCGCCAAGCTCGTCACCTCGCCCTCCCTGGTGAGTGGGGGCGCCCGGGCCCGCGGGGGGCGCCGGGGTCCCTTCGCCGACCGCGTCCTGGACTGCGGTGGGGGCGGCAGAGGTGGTGGGGCCCCTTGGTGTTGGGTGAGCCCCTCAGTCCGGTGGGAGGCCCCCCGAATGAGCCTGTACTGGGGCTGCCTGTCTGAGTGTGAAAAGGGGGGAGGGGGGTGAACTGCGGCACGGCCGGGTTCTCCTTCCCGCCTCCTTGGTGTGGGCCAGGGTCTTTTGCCAAGGTGAGGGGCCTTCCCACACGGCGTGAGGGGGAAGGGAGGGCAGCACAACAAGAAGCTCTTGGGCCTAGTGCGCTCTGAGCCTTGCTGTAGGTCAAACTCCAGCCTGTTGCTTGCCCTACCCAAGGCCTGGATTTTTTTTTTTTTTTTGTCCTTTCAGAGATAAAGGTCTGTTCTGCTTGAAAATGTCCTTTTTAGCGTGCAGAACGTCTGGCTTTGTATGGTGCAGGGACAGGTTTCCCCTACAGGAAGAGTTTTCTGTAAGAGCCGATTTGACCTTAGGCTGCTGGCAGCCCAAGGACACATGCAGGCCGCTTGTGAAAGAGGATTCATTCATTTACGTCTTGCTAGATTTAAAAGTCTAGATTATGGCTGTGCTTTTAGGAATTTTGGAATTCATTTTGATGCCTTTTACTTTTTCATTTCAAAGCGTCTATCATTGCCTGCTGGTCTTTTGGGCTTTTATGTTACAGTTTTGCTACATTTTCTGTTTATATAGTACATGCACAAGTTCAGTGCATGATGTAGCTACTTGGAATAATGTCTGAAAATGGTGCTATCGGATTGCATGGCAGTATTTGCTTCTCTTCTGTTTATTGTGCATCCAGCTATGCAACTATTTAAGTTGTCTCTCAGGTAAGACAAATGGCTTAGTAGATAATAGCCTTATAGTCTTACAGACTATTGTATGGGAACAGCTGTGATCAAATATTTCTCTTTTTTTAATAGCTTCTTTCTGCTTCTTACAGATCCGTGCTGGATCAAGAGTCTTGTACAGACCAGTTTCGGCATCTGTGTTGTCTAGGCCAGAGGTCAAGAATGGAGAGGTACCTTATAAACAAAATTCTCTATCTTCCTAAATTACCTGGTGAGCCTAAATGTCCTCAACCTAGAGTTCACTTACGCTAACTCATATACCTATAGTGTAAAACTTGCTTTAAGTCAAACACCTAATAATACTTGGTGCTATTTTGCTGCTTCCCCTGAGAAGTCTTTCACATTTAATGTTGATTTCAGAATGTTACCTGGTCCACCTGAAAGCAATGTTTAACTCTTAGTTATAGTCTTAACACCTGGAAGAGGAAGTAGAGACTGGATCTAATAGAACTTTTAAATCTGCAGAATATCAGTATCGAAGTGGTCATTGGGAATGGTCTGTCTGAATATAACACTTTTTCATGTTTTGTTTTCTTAGGGCAATTCAACGCTTAATGGGGCCCAAAATACCGTCTCCCGACTAGCACTTAGAGAATTCCAGACTAGTGCTATCAGCAGGGACATTGACACTGCTGCCAAATTTATTGGTGCTGGTGCTGCCACAGTAGGTGTGGCTGGTTCTGGTGCTGGTATTGGAACAGTCTTCGGTAGTCTAATCATTGGTTATGCCAGGTAATCAATCTCTCTTGTAAAACTCTCGAATTGAATGCAGATGTATCTTGAGATGGCACCCCCAGATAAGCTTAAGTTATAGTAAGGGTGATGGCACTGTAATAAATTCTGTTAATAATGACTATTAATGGTAAACTTGGTTGAATAGAATAACACAAAACTTTAGTATACTAATCAGGATGGCATATTGTTTAATTCAGAACTTTGTACACTCTACCTGGAGAAGAGATATGAAAGAAATGAGATAATTGGACTTGGTCAGTGTTTTGGTCCCTGAAGTCAGTGTTTCAGCATTCATTTCCAGAACTGAATTAAAAAGCTAGCCCATATCTTCCCTCTGTGAGGGGGGAAGTCCTAAAGATAAATTGTGTGAAAACTGGTAATAAGTACTGTGAGTTTGCGTGCTTTAGACTTTGTAGTCAGGACTGCTGTTTTGAAATGGATGCTTAATTCAGTTTCCTAACACAATCATCTTTGCATCTTAGAATATAAAATTACTTCACTGAATGACTTACTATTCTTTGTAGAAGTCTGAAGGGAGAGAGGGTGGGTATTATAATAGGGATGGATTTCTTCCAGATAAGTTTACAATGTTCCTGTATTAGGAATAGTTCATATGCTATAATAGAACAGAATTGATACAGGCATAAAAGAGCTTTATTGAAGGTTTCATGTTCTTCATTACTCTTTCAACAAGTTAAAAAGCTCTATTAAGAAGTAAGATGTCTTAAGCCCCACTGAAAACAAGGAAGTTCACTTTCTTGAAGAAACCATAAGTGTTTTCAGTGCAAAATTGTTTCTTTTTGTGAATTTTGCCATGAATGTGTCAATAAGAGTTTGTAGAGCATTACTTGATAGTATTTGAGGTGTGGGTTTGTTTTTTGGGGGTTTTTGTTTGTTTGTTTGCCTTTCTCCTGTGTGCTTGAAGGGATAATTCATTGCTTTTTTGCAACAATCTGCTATATATTTCTCTTTTTTGCTCTAGGTGGTTTCAGTTCTTCTGTTAGTCTGAGAGCTACTTAGTGTCAAACTTCCTTGTAATATACTTCTAATGTCACAGATGTGAAATAAATTTATAAAGTATAGTGCTAATAGTTCCTGCATGGGAGGATACAGAGAAGTCAAATTCAAAATTGTGTATGTTTGTAGCCGCAAAAACTGTGATCATTTGTAAAAGCCATATACAATCTGCATAACTGGAATTTAGTCTTAATTGATGATTCATTTGTCTTCAGTGAAATCCTTACCAAGAATTACTTCTGCTTGGATTTATTGGATTTTTCAGTTATGGCATCTGTGGCAAGGAAGTATGAGGTTCTGAATCTAACAAATGCATTAAACTATGAAAAGATAAAAAAGGTCTTACACCTTCACTTTCTTTTAGAAATCCTTCTCTGAAGCAGCAGCTGTTCTCATATGCTATCCTGGGATTTGCCCTGTCTGAAGCTATGGGTCTCTTCTGTCTGATGGTTGCTTTCTTGATCCTGTTTGCCATGTGAAAGGAGATCTGCTCATAATAACGGCATTGGAATGTAACTCTGCATTTTATGGGACTCCCAAAATGTTGGTGTCATGGAAATTGATACTATTTCCAAAGTCATTTCATTAAAGATAACAACTTTAACTGTCAACTTGTTGCCTGCATTTATTACCTTTCTCACTAGGATATATGGAAGACATCTCATCATTCGGTCACCACGGATTTCTCCTGATAATGACATATGGCATAGGACCCTTGAAACAATGACTTCCAAGTCAAATATTTTACTTAAGCAACATGCTGATGTATATTATTATTAAAATTAATGTGGTACATATTAAAAACATCAAGGGGTACACAGACTAAATGTGAAAGGCTGTGCTGCTGGCCTTGTTTCTTCACTTGTGCTCCAAACCTAGCCAGAGCTCTTTCTGTGCACAATTTGCTTTTCCTCAGACTAGCCTGGCACACAAGGTGTTCTGGCACCCCTTGACAGAAGGAGCTAAACACAAATTCATAAACAGTGATATGGAAGTTCTCTGCATCAATTTTCAGTTACACTATCAATTTTGGTCACTATAGTAAAAATTTTAACTGTTCTGGTTGGACTAAACTGACTATGTTTGGTTGGCCCAAGGCATTTTAATTGTGGCACATGGGTATTACTTAGTTACTGCATTCTTGGCACCACCTAATTAAGAGAGCACTTCTAGCTTCCTAATGTTGTAAAGTGTGCTCCTCTATTCTAATGTGTTGGGGGGTTGATAGCATCTCAAACTTTAGTCATAATATTAAATGATACATCTGATCATTTTACAAATATAAGCTGAACTTTGGAAGAAGATGAGCAAGCTTGTTACAAGTTTGTCATCTTGCTGTTAAATGGGTAATTATACAGTTAAATCTGGGAAGCTCTTTACTGTAAGATGCCTATCCCTTGGGAAATGGGGCAATGACTAGTGGCTCTCGGATCACTGCAGGTAAGACATTTTTCATCAGCACTCAAATACCAAATTGGTGTTCAGAGAGACACGGTTTACTGGTGGACTTCACAGTGTTGGGTTGTCAGTTGGTCTCAGTCTTGGAGGTCTTTTGCAATGTGAATGATTCTATGATTCATATAGCCTAACTTTGACCTAGCATGAGAAGCTACTTTCCCTATGTGTTCTTAAGAGAAAATGGTCATCTCGAAAGGATTAAAAGTTTCTGTGTAAATGTAGAGTGTCCTTTTACGTGTGTGATGTTAAGGATTGTAGAATATACAGCATCTTTAAATATTCATCTCTAGCACAATATTAGTAGTGCCTTTCATGACTAAGTCTGGAAGTGGGTTTTTTGGGGGGAATGCAAGAGAGGGGTAGGAGGTAGAGCATATTGCAGCTATTTTCCATGTGGTCTATGCTCATTTATTGTTTAGTTCAGATTATTATCCATTTTTTTAAACTGTTCTGTTACAGGGCTGGCATTCAGTGTTTGCCCTGGATGGAAGATAGATAATGATTACTGGAATTCTAGGCTAAAGCTCATCTATGTCCTGGGAGGTAATGGACTTTGTTCTGTTCTTTCAGTGCCATAGAAATCTGCAGGCATCTGAGGTGGCAATCTGTATTTACTATTCTCACGACTAGACTACTTTACTTAATTCAACTTTCAGATTCCATTATCACTGGGATTCATCCAAACAAGTATTTTAAAACCTGTCTTGGTCAAGCCTAGCTCCAGCTCCATTAATCATACTTATCAATTCATTTGCATATAAAATGGTTCTGCTGAGTTGTAATTGTGTGTTTGGTGTAGAAAGATCTGGCTAAACTGTTGCTTCATAACCTCAATAAGAAAGGCACCTGAGTCACTATGAGTTACGTGATTCAGATTTGAATGATGATTTCTGGATTTACATCCCATCTTTTCCTGTGTGGTTCACCCTGTCACCATGTAACCTCTTCCTTATTGATCAGCCTTGTGTGAAGGCTGCAGAGTCTTAGGTGACCCTGTATATGGACTTGAAGCTTGCCTAGTTTAGTAGTAACATCTACCCCCGTATGTTTCCTTTTAACTCACTCTTGGACTGGTTAGCATGGGCCAAAACCAAGTAAAATGGATATTTGGTTATGCCAATCTTGAAAGAATCAGATCTCAGTCTTGCAGATTAGAAGTAGTCAAGGAGTTGCAAAACATGGCAACAAACCATGCAGGGGATTATCCTCCTTAGAGGCAATAAGGGGATTACAGTCAATGAGGGTTAGATTTTCACATCTGAATGATCACAGGGCACATTGACTCACTTTATTGCTCTCTTTTTCCCTGCTCTTGAAAAATAGAGTTCAGTTTCAGAGGTTATTTGAGCACTTTAACAGTCCGGTCAATTTGAGTGGTTTTACAAAGACTAAAAATACTCAGATTTCCTAAAATGCTCACAAAATTATAATTGTAAATGTGTAAAAGACTAAATGTTTTCTTTATTAAAAACAAATGAACAAACAAAAAAAACCACCCAACAGCCTCTTTGCAGTGATTAGGCAGCAGCAGATCAAGGATTCATGATCTCCATAAGAGTTTACATCAAGAAATCTTTTTTATAGGTCACAGAAACCAGATACAAAGTTCCATGTGGTGATGCTGTAGGCTTCACTTTCCTGAAACCCCTTTTCACAGTTCCTCCTGAGGTGGACCATGCTGACCTTAAAGATCTTAAATTAATGAAAATTCATGTTGTAGGTTCTCCTGATCCAGACTGTTCATGCTAATTGTTGAAGATGAAGCCAGCTGAAGCAGAGATCTTCATTGTCTCCGAGTAACTGCTCTGCCTGCTGTACCAGTAGATCAGACATCATGCCACTTCTGAAAGCAAAGTGCACAACAGTGTTATCCCAATGTACAAAGAAGGGAATGTTTGTTACCATTTATACTCTTAGGTTATAGCAGCAGGTAATCGCAATTCGTCCTTTCTGTCCTTCTGCCTTTTCTTTTATTGTTTTCCCTCTGTTTAGGTGTTTTTTCATCAGACTGTAGAATGGCAAAAAACCAGAGTGGTTTTGTGTGGGTTTTTTTTGGTTGGTTGGGTTTTGTTTTGCTTTAATTCAAGGTCAGGACTGATGCTGCCTTTTGATGGCAGAGCTAAGCCACTGAAAAGTACTCATTTCTCATACAGCTCTTACTCTGTGAAGAAAGAACTGAGATACCTGTTCATCTCTCCTTGCACTGACATTTGAGCCTTTGCACCATGCTTACACTAAAGAATAGCTTCACCTTTAAATGAGTGGCATACTTTTATGCAATTCTTTTTATCCCATCTCAAATAATTTTGCAAAAGTGCTGTATAGTGCCCCCCAAAAGAATTTCCAAAAAATGAAGCATACTATATCATCTTTTCCAAGGTCAGGGAAACTTGGACAAAATGTAATTACTGAAACTAATGCTAATGGTTTAGAGTGTTCTGTTATTCATAGTTTCTTACCCTCAGATCAGTCTTAAGAGTTGGAACAAGACAGTTCCAAATGATAGAGTGATTCAGAGCACATACTAACTAAACTGTGTTGCCCTATATGATTATGATAATTTTCTGATTAATCTAAAATCTAAAATTTAGGTGCTTCCCTTCATTGTACAGCACTGCAGCCTTTTTGATACAATGTTAAATAAGGTGACTTGTTCATCAGAACCATGGCCCCAAGCACACGTCCAGTGGCTGCCGTCGAGCTGCGGTGCATAGACAGAGAGATGGGGAAGCCAAAGTAATAGAGCTAGTACACGCGTTGGGAGGGTGGATTATTCCACGAGGTGACGAGTGGTTTAGACTCTACCCGCTTTCTGCTGCTTTCCCCCAGCAGCTGCCAGCTCTCCTCCAGAGCCAGCAGCAGAGGACGGCGCTTCATCCTCCGAGCTCCTCATGCGGCTGCACAGATCCTCCCTCCCCAGCGGCTTTACCCAGCGCGCTGGATCGCGCACAGACACCGTTCAGCTTGGCTCTGGCGGCAGATGTGCTGTCTGGATGTGGCCGGTGAAGTCTTTAGCCAGCCACATCCGCCGTGGGGACCAAGCAGTATTCCTGCGCTGATACTGCTGGGTAGCGGTGTAAGGGCGGCGAAGTACCGTACGCTGGCCGGCGGGAGAGCTGCCGCTAGCACCGTACGTTGGGCAGACAGGAGGCAGCGCTTAGGCCGCCCATCAGCGGGCGGGCCCATTTAGCTACAGCCGCGTCGCGGCCCCCGTTGGCCGCACCCCGGAGTTGGGCTCTTCCTGCCGCCCCATCTCCAACTGCCCCGCCGGCAGCGTCCAATCAGCAGCTCTCCCCGCCCTTCCTCGCCACGTGACCCACACCTCCCCGCTGCCCGCGGCGATGTCGGCTGAGCTATCGCGAGAAGTGACGGAAGCCTGTGGGGGACCCGGCCTTTAATGTGCGGTTCGGCCCGCATTCCCGGGGTGAGTTTGTAAACACCAGCGCGGCGCGGCCCGGCCCGGCAGCGGCTCCTCCCTCCGCGCTGCGGCGGCGCCTGGGCGGGCGAGCGCACCGAGGGCGGAGGGGAGGGAGCGGCCCTGCTCGGCAGTAGGCGGGGGATACCCGGGAGGCAATAATATGGCGCCGCCGCTCCCCTCTACGGCAGCCCCCTCCCCCACCGCGGCCTGCGGCTCCCACCGCCCCTAGAGCCAGGGCGGGGCGGCCCGGCCGGCGCCGCGGAGACTGTTACCTGCCCGGAGGTAGGGGTCCTGTTGGGAGCCCTGAGGGAACGGGGCGGGGCGGCGCGGCGAGTGGGTGAAAGGGGCTGCAGCTCCCCGCACCCCGCATCCGGAAGCGGCCTGCCCCGCGGGGACATCGCCGGTACCTGCCCTGGGCCCGGCCCGCGGCGGGGACAGGGGATGGAAGGAGGGAGGAAGGGAGCAGCCAGGCCTGGCCTTTGCGCCTCAGCTCCAAGGAGGCCTCTCCCTGCATCCATCTTCTGTGAAGGGAGATCTTGGTCCTCCGTAGCTTGGGCTGGTGCGGAGGGTGTTAAGAGGGATACGGTGGGGTGGGGGAGGAGGGTAAGAACAGCTTTTCTGCATCAGAGGGAGGTGTTTGTCTACCTGGGATCCGGTTAACGTGGACATTCTGGACCAGTTGCCCCATTGACTTTGCATGTTAATGTGCATTATGCCTCTTGAGTTACCTTAATAAAAGGTCTTTGAGGCTTTCACGTGAAAAAACACATCACAGACCCTCACTCAGTGATGGCTGCACGATGTTTTAGGCACAAATATTTTAGGCCACAATGCAACTTGATGTTTGGAGCTAGGGGATATGTGTGCTGCCATGTTGCTTCTGCAGTCCTTTTGCATCCCTATTCTTGGAATGAGATCTATGAGTATGTTTCCATGTTCCATCTATGCACTCTGTTGCTCATTTGCTTTTCATCATGTCGCTTTAGAGATGTTTATCCTCAAACAGTGCTACTATCACCTGTTTCCTTGCACTAGAATGAGAAATTCTATTAAAGCTCACAATCCAGAATCATCGGCTACTTTCCAAGTAGTGACCCTGAATATGACCAAAGTGTACTTTCTTTTCCAGCTTTTAAAACAGTGATTTTCTTTAGTTCTTGTCATATGCTAATCACGGCAGTGAGTGTCGTGCCCCAAGCCCTTGAGGAGTGTAAAGCTAGAGTTAATAAAAACAAATGTTCCTGAAGTTAAGGTCCTAATCCTGCTAGATCTATGTTAGATGCTAAATCCAGCATGAGCTGCTAGGATGAGGAGGAGCATTCCTTGTGATCCTAGTCTTCCATAAGTGTTATAGGTGTGATTTCTTCAGCCTTCTGATGAAATGTAAGTTACTGCCTGTTAATGGACACCTAGTTACAGATATAATTTAAGAAGGTCAAACTATAGTCAAGTTAGGCAGTCGCTTGAATTCCCTCAGTGTATATAATTCTGCATTCCAGAATCAAGATTGGAAAGTTATTTTAATTAAAAAAAACCCACCAAAGCAATGACTTTGTCAGGGTTTGTCTGTTATATAATGCATCAAAAGAAATGTGAAATAATAGAAAACCCTTGATGTGTATATGTAGTGGAACAGCTTTTTTAAAAATCCATTATGAGTTTATGGTTTTTGATATTGATAATCCATTCTAATACTTAACTAGTTGAGCCTTTGTTCTTCTTTCACAGTGTCATTGATATTTCAATCCTGATTTGAATTCTAGAAGTAAGACAGTGTTCGGTATGTGTTTTTCCAGAAAATTCTAGATAATCACTCTCTAATGTAAGATGGTTTCAAATCTTAAATTTGAGCATGCATAATTTTATAAATAACTTTTGTTTTCATGCTAATTCTGTTTTGTGACAAAGTCTTGAACAATCTAAAGTATGATATTACTTTAAGTCTCGTTGAATTAAATTTTTAGTATATTTAGTGCCTAAAATTCTTTCCTGTCATCAGCTATTCCTTTATTTTTTTCTTCCACTATTAAGTAGTTTAAACTTAAAAATGCACATTTTTAGCTCTGAGAAACTTTACTAACTTTAGAACTTTATATGTTATTTCTAATATCTGAGGGTTTTTTATATTTTCTGATAATATTAAATTTATGTATAAAAATAATGAATTTACTGTTTTCAAAGGAGCAAACATAACGTTATTATTAACTTTGTTTTGGGAATAATGATTAGATTTCAAATTATCATTGTCCCATGTACCTTAACAACATTTCTTTCGTATCAGTAATGTGCATTCTATGCAGGCATTGGTTAGAGTTGGTGATAGACATATAAGTCAATACTTCATAATTATGCAATCATTATATATATATTTTTAAAGTTTATGCTGTATTGCTTCCAGCTTTGTTCTCTGTTGGTTGCAGTTCAGCCTGAGAACTTTTCCATTATCTTTAGCTTGAATAGGAGCTTCTCTTTAGTAAGTTATTCCAGGCAATATAGCATGTTTCCCTTTCTAGGTAAATGGTCATTTACATTATTGCTTACAGGAAAGGAAAAGATCATTCTATTTTAATGAGCAATGACAGCCCTGTAATGGGATATGTATGATATATTTAAATATTTTTTTTAATATAAGAATCCTTAATTATTGTATTCAATTCTGTACTTCAGGAATGCAATCTGAAAAAAAAATGTAAAAATGAAGTAACTTTTTGCTAAGCTTCTTTTTTCTTTTTAATTTGTTGAAAATAATGTAGTGGATGGAGATTGGATTTCTAACCTTCGTTAGGTTGATGGCCAATGTTAAGACATTCAAATCTAGATAAATCATCGGGGAAAGGTAGATCCTAATAGCTCTCTAAGCAAATTGTGGAAAGTTCAGTGTAATATTAACCCATGTATATTTCTTCTCTGAGGTTCGTTGGCCTTTTACTTATCTTCAAGAGCTGTATTCGTACAGCATGAATTTCCAGTAAGTCAAAGAAAGATCAAGGTGCCTCTGAAAAATACTTAAGCCGGGGGGTTGACTTAGAAGCTGCCACATTCAGACAACAGGAAGCATTAGGCCTAAAGACCTTTCTTTTATTCTATTAGTGCTCTCTGTTTACCAGAAATGTACCTTCCAGTAGAAAAAGTCTGATCCTTCTGTAAAGTAACTTAATTACTATGTTTCTGTCCGTGTGGCTATCTGTCCAACTGACTTTCTGTTCTTGTTAATTTGAACTTTTTAAGTCATTCATCCTCTTCTGCACCTTTTCTTCTTGTCCAGATGCTCTTTACTTTATAGCATCTTAGTCAAACCATGGAAGGTATGGCTTTGACTTTATGTGTCAGTTACAAACAGCAAACTAATAACATCAAGAAAAAAAGAGCCCGGTGTTTAACTTTTTTAAAGAAAAAAACCCCTGAGCATTATGCTACAGATACAATGCTTTATTCCTTATTCTTTCCCAGAACTCTGAAACAGATCATGTGTTCCTAGAAGGAAATAGCACAACCATTCTACTAACCAGTAATGTGTGAAGAAGGAGCTCCCATTTTCCTGTTCACCATTTTTTGAGGTTTACAACCTTTAATTATTTAAATATATATCACCAACTAAATATTTTGGGCTGTGGCTCATAGTTTTCTTGCAGAATCTACCGATCTACGTCCTGGTGATCCCACTTTCTTTATGAAGAGGAACATTTTAATTTTTCAATTATTTTTTCTCCATTCCCTTCATTGTTTAGTTTTATTTTTTAGGCATTCTAAATTCTACAGCATTGCACAAATAGAGAACACTTCAAAGTGGACTTTAATGATCAAGTATTAATTACACAACCTTTGCTTCACCTTTCTTCTTTTGCTTTATAGGAAATTGAAAAAACAGCTGGTCTAGTCCCTCTGGGTAAGTGGTGAAATTTTTTTTTCCTTCAAAATGCAAATTTTTATTTTATTTTTGTTGCTTCTTAACTGACGCATTCTACATACTATCTTCCAGTGTTTATGGAGAGCAAAACTCACGAGTGTGCCTCTATAGAATATTGTAGAAATAAAGATAGGCTCAGATGTGGAAGGTGATTAAAATCTATGCTCTGCAATATGGTATACAAGTATTAGAAGTATAAAAGATACCCTGTTCATTTTGATTTGCACTGATTTGCTTGGTTGCGTGAGAAAGCCATCTCTTAATTTTGAAGTGTTTAAATTTGGAAAACAAAAATAGCTACTTTATTTTTTTTGTCATCTAAAGAAATGCATCTGTTAAAACTCTTGTATGGAGCCAAGCAAAACACTAAATCTTTTCAGGTAACCATTAAGGGAACGTTATTCTTTTAGTGTGGCAAATAGATTCAGTCCACTTTTCTTTGAAAAAGTATGCATCTCAAGTAGAATTCTTAAAGTTCTGATAAAGACTTTGAAAAATTTTGACCTTTTATGCTTCAGTTTCCTATTTTTAAATGAAGTTTTAAAATAAAATACTAAAAATCTTATACTGCCTAAAGCTATTGCACACTATGATGAGATCTACAGAAAAGCTTAGTAAGAGTTAATATTTCTCTATACGGTAAGGGTTTGTACCTTGCAGTAAAAAGGAAAGCAATCCCAGATCAAATGTAAAGAATAAAAGGAAATGTTGAATAGACGTGATTGGTCTTGAGGAAATGCAAACATCCGTAGGAAATACATCACTAATACTGTAACTTAAGCAGTTTGTAATGTATAGACCCAGACTTGATGCTGATGGAGTAGTATAATTCTGATTTGTCTCAATGGCCTAATACAGTTTTTATCCAACTTTCATATTTTTTTCGAACTAGAATGTACATATCTTTCTTGAGTTGGAGCCATATACAAGTGGTCAGTCTAGCTGCAAAACTTGGGTTTGCATTACATGTAAGCAGTAGTAGATAAATCAGCCATTACTGTAGCTGTCAGACTGTCAGATTGTCCTCTGTCCAGTTTAGGGGGGTGACACCCTTGTGAGAATGTGCATCTCTTGCTGCTTGCTGGACAGTGGAAGAATGCTGACATAAAAAAATATTTAAATTTTTCAATTATTATTACTTATATATATATTTAATATGTTTATAGTTGTCTGTCTTTTTACTGTTCAGTTCAGGCTGTTTTCTTCCATGCAGTTTGTGTCAGCCCTGACATTACAGGAGGGCAGTCTTTGTATTGCTACAGTCCTTAGAATAAGAAATTCCAGGATAAGACTGCACAGCCCATGAGCAGGTTAGTGCACAGAGGACTAGTGGTGGACAGCATGTTTTATGCAGCTAAAGTGTTCAGAGGTTTTAGGTAGAAGTGATGAATCTTTACTAGGTGTGTGTGAAGAAACATTTTTCTCAGCAAATTTGAAGAGTTTTTTTACAAGGATTATCAGTATGTATACATTTTAAACAGCTATTTAAAAGTTTAATAGAAAAAAATAGTGAAAGGAGGTTTCAGTTGTGTTTTCAAAGCTCCTGTATGTAGGGAATTAAGAGAAAACAGAAGAACCATTACCAGTAAAATAAGCCAGCAAGATTTTGCTTAAGTCAGGGTGTGATTCCATTCTTTTACAAATTGTCTGCAGAAAGGTATTTTAGAAGCAAGCCTCAGAGTATGGGGTCATAGTTTCCAGAAAGCATACCTAAGATTAAAATATTATAAAAATATACAAATAGCTGTTGAAGCTCTTTTTATAGCACATTTAGATAAACTTAATGTGGTATTTTATGGAAACACCTTTAGTTTTTAAATAAGCAGGTCTTAAATGCTAGTAAATTGCTTGCGAACTTGTTTTTATTACTCTGTATTATATATATTTTAAACATGTATGTACTTATTTGTATATTTTACTTTACTGTTTATTTTCCAAAAGTATTAAAAGAGGCTTATGACCTTTTACATAGGTGTGATGTGAAAGTATTTTACCTTTGCATTGAAAGTATGGAGTAAACACCAAAAAAGTAAAATTGATTTCTGATTTAAGTACCAAAGTTGATTATACTGCCAAGATTATTTCATGGTTTCCCCGTATTCATCTCTGATCCTGTTCCTCAGTGTAACTCAAAAGAATTCTGTGTATGGGTTTCTTTATGCTACTGAAAGGAATTCAGGGTTGGAAGGCTTACAGAAGAAAGCTGCAGTTCAGTGGACTGTAATGAGAATCATTTCACTGACTGTTCTGTTTATCTAAGGAGATAAGTTAAGGCTGGAGTTTCACATTCAGATTGGTTGCTTCAGGAACCGTCTTTTTTTTCTGTGGGACAAGGTATTTGGTGTTGCCTGGATAGCAATCCAAGGTGGCTATAATTCATCTCTAGCGATTGGGTTAGCAGTTTGCATATTTTATTTCTCATTTAGTCAGGTGAGTAACATTTTTGTCAAAATGGTGTTTAAATTGCCATTTTGGTTTTCAGGGGAAGAGTATTTTCTAATTCTCCTTTCTTGTCATAGTCTATCATAAGTCAGTATCCAATTGCCTTTTAAAATAAAAGTGACAATCACAAGCTTCTTTTCTGAAAATTTGCCTTCTATGTTATAGTCTTGTTACTCCTGTCAGGCAACAAATAATCCAGAAGGAAAACAGGCAAAGAATATTTTGGTTGGTTTGCTATAGCAGCAGCAGTTTTGGTTGTTGGGCTGTAAAATTAACCATGCCAAGTCCTCTAAAGCTGTCAGAACTTTACTCAAGTTTGGATTGTCTTTTGCTCTTCACCTGTGTTTGTAGCTATGTCATCTTTATGGTGTACTTCAAATTTCAGAGTTATCTTGGATTGTGCAGAATTTCATTCAGTCAAATTTTGAGTACTCCAATGGCGGAGATTTTGCAGCTCCACTGAGCAACTTGTTCCAGTTTGCAGCTGTCCTCTCTGTGATTTATTTATTTATTTCTCCTTATACTTGCTCTTAACTTTCTTGGTGTAGCGTGTGAATGTTGCATCTCATCCTTTTGTTGTACATTGCTCAGAGTCTGGATCTGTATTATCTATAACAATACATTAGGTAGTATAGGACAGTAAGTCTGCATCCTTCCCTAGGCTTCCTTCTCCAGGCTGAACTAACTTTGTTTCCTGATAATCCTCTTGTATGTAATAGTCCAGCCTCCTAACTATTTTGGGACAGTCCCTGTTTGTTTCTTTCTAGTTTGTCATCTGTCTTGAAGGGTTCAAAACTGAACACAGCACTCCAGCTATAGCCTCATGAGTGCCAGATGAAGGAGAATAATCACTTCTCTTCACCTGCTTGCAATGCTCTTGCTGAGTCAGCCCAGTAGGCTGAGCATTCAGTGCTGCAAGTGATGTGATGCTGAATCGTGTTGTTTGTTGTTCACCAAGAGTTACAGGTTCTGTCCCAAAGCTGCTTGACAGCAGCTGACTCTAAGGCTCCTCTGTTCAATGGAGTTATTTCTTTCTAGATGCAAGATTTGAATTTGTTTATGTAATAGGTAAATAAAATCATAACCGATTTGGCTCCATTAATGAATGTGAGCTCTTTGTTTTCCTACCCTGTTAGATCCAGTTTCTGTTTACATTTATAATGACCGAGGTCTTGCTGAAAGGCATGGGTGAACTTCCTTTTCTCTTCTAAGTGCAAAAATTTCAGTGCTTCAGTATACTTTTTTTTAAACTCGGGTGTTAGCTAGAATCCCTTTACAGGGCATTACTCAAAAGCTTCCTTATCACCTGCAGTCAAAAAATATTACAAAGATTAAAAAAAAAAAAAAAAAAAAAATTAGAAAATTAATTTACTTC
>JANHGN010004804.1:0-33390 GCA_024605025.1 Megaceryle maxima | reverse complement strand
CATGGATTATTACCCATTCCTTATGAAGCCTCACCCTTGCTTTGTTATCTTAACTATACCAAATCATGATTTTTAATTTTTTTTTTTTAATTGGTGTATGCTAACTGTTTGTAAAACACTACATGTAGTAATACAGATTATGGATTTACTAATATCAGATCTGCTATGTAATTCACCACTAACTTGGAGGAGGTGATAGGTATTGAAAAATATACCTTTTAACAGTTTCTTCAATTGATTTTAATTTTCTAAGCTGCTTTCTGTGTCATGAGAAGAAACACAGTCCTGACATATCTCTGGTTGATAAATACATAAGCAATTACCGCAAGAGGTGGAAAAAATTGCTGTAATAACACACTTTCTAGGGGGTTGGAAGTTTAGTGTTTTACTATAGTGCTTCATGTTCCCATGTACCACCAGATGTGGTATGAAAAGAGGTTCCACTTTCTAACAGTCTTACCTGCCCATTAGTAGTATATTCTGTAGGAAAACTAGGAATCAAATTGAAAAAAACTATCTAGAAGAACACAAATAGAAGACAAGCTTTGGGTGATGTTTCCTTCCAAAAGTATTTGGATAGCAGACTAGACAGGGGTATAGGCTTTCAGATCTGTAGTATTGATTTAAGTATTTTTGTAACTTAATTTCTTTGTGGCATTTCAGTTGTCCTGCTAGATTCCATCTGTACAGTAATGTAAAACTTTTTCAATAACTATTTGCTGCAGTAAGTTTGCAATTAATGTCTACAGTAGCTTTATTTGGAAGTGTAGTTAGGATTTTGTGCTTTGTGGAATGTAGTATAACAATTATAAAAGGACAACACCTTCTGTTAACTAGTTTTTACATGTAGTGTGATCCTTCCTCAGCTGTAATTTTCCTGTGGCTCTTGGGAAAGGAGAACTTTAAGATAGTGGTTTTGATTCTATTTGTCTGACATTGGTGTTGAAAGACAAAGTCTTACTGAAGATTGGTGTTCATGCAGATGGTGGAAAAATAGCCTAGACTGGTAATGCATCTGCATCTTCTAGATATCAGCACCTCTCTGTTGTTATAAGGCTGATACTTCTCTTTAGTTGTTTACAATTTTTTTTGTGCATTTTAATTTTTTAGAGACTGAGTAATTATGTTTTACACTGTTGCTCTTAGATGCCTCTAGATCTGTCTCCTCTTGCAACACCAATTATAAGAAATAAAATTGAAGAACCTTCCGTTGTAGAGACAACTCACCAAGATAGTCCTTTACCTCATCCAGAGTCTACTACCAATGATGAAAAGGTCAGAACCTTGTTTTTCTTTGTGAAAATTATTTTTCAAATCTTCTGATGATCTGTTAGTTTGTTGTGCATGATGATAGTCATACTACTTAGCTGGATGAAAAGAATTTTCATTTGCCTTATTCCTATGGATGTATACCTGATTTTTTCAGTTCCTTAGTTAGCTTAGCTAGCCACAATTATTTCTTTGCTTCACACTGGCCATCTAGTAAAGCTAGAAAGGAAATCAAAGTTAATATTCATACTATGTTAGAAAAGGCTAAAGAGGCTCATTAGTCTGTTTTATGCATCACCATTCATAAAAAAAAAAAAAAGTTCGGTTTTGATTATTTATTTTTTTACTAGTGGCAACAGTTTGCAACTCTTCGTGTGTATGTTTTCATGCTTATCCTGTGTTGAACAAAACCATAAATTGTTTTGTTGAACAACAGGGAATGTTCTACAGAAGTGTACAGGGATGAATGGGCTCTCTTTCAAAGCTAAGGACCAGCTCATTTTGTTTCCAATTTTATACTCTTTAAGCTATGGCAGCATGTACTCCAACAAATCCATGTCTTTCTTGTACTGAAAACTCCAGAGCCTGAACGCAGTACTCCAAGTGGGGTTTCACCAGAGCTGAGAAGAGGGCAAAATTGCCTCCCTTGACCAGGTTGCCACACTTCTTTTAATGCAGCCCAGGATGCGGTTGGCCTTCTGTGGGCACATGCTGCTGTCTCATGTCCAGCTTTTAATCCACCAGTACCCCCAAGTCCTTCTCCACAGGGCTGCTCTCAGTCCCATCATCACCTAGCCTGTATTGATATGGGGGATTGCCCCAGACCAGATGCAGGACCTTGCACTTGGCATTGTTGAACCTCAGGGCCCTTTTAGGATCACTGGGTAATTCAGGTTGGAAGGGACCACAAAATTTCCCGGTTCAACTTCTTCCTTAAAACATGAGTTAGCTCAGAGATCAGACCAAGTTACTCAGGGCTTTATGCAGTCTGATCTTGAGGAGGGAGACTGCATAACCTCTCACTGCATCCTGTTAAAACCAGGCTGTCCTTGTGAAAAGTGTTCTGTGGATCCAGTCTTAACCTCTCTGGTTTCAGCTTGCACCCTTTCTCTTATCCTGACAACAGACATGAGTATGAGAAGAGCCTTAAGCATGTGACAAGAGTAAGAGAGTTTCGGTTCAGATTTGCTGAGTTTTATGATTTAGCAAGGATGAGTAATCATAGGTAATCAAGGCAGTCACATAGTCTCAAAAATAGTAAATGTAGTTTAAAGGAATATATGTAAAGAGTTTCTTAGATTAAGTAAATAATAGTAAAAATTTTAAGTCGTCTTTATTTCAGAGGTTAGTTTGTTTCTTTGTGGTGAATATTATTGCAAGTACTCTAATTTTGGCAGGAGGATAATATCTTTATACAGTAGTGGTATCTCTTTAGGATCATTACAAGTGAAAAATTTAAAGTGCTTGGCAGTACTTTCAAACTTGTCTCATTCACAATGTAATTTGAGTGTTGTCACTGTAACAGTGCTGAAGTGAAAAGCTGCTGCTCAATGCTGTTTTGATGTCTGATTGTAGAGACAAGCTGAGCGAGGATGAGGGTCCTCCTTGAAGTGTGCTGCTGCTGAATGTGGCCTGCAGAAGTTGAGAAATGTGAGCACAGTGTTTCCTCAGTTAGGTTTTTATATTCTCCTATATAGCTGTAAAGAAGGAGGGAAGGTTTTATTTTTCAGAGCATAGCTGGTTTTAAAATAGATATATGCCACTGTAATTATTTCATTGGCTAAATATATTTTTAGTAGCCTTAAATGATAACAGCCTGTTTATGTACATGCAAGGCAGTTCTAGTTCTCCTTGTAGGTGTCAGAGAAATGTTAAGACTCTTAAAAATTATGTTTAATTATTTTCCTAGTTTTCCAAGAGTTCCCTGAGTTCTGCTAGGCTACAGTAAGAGTTGATACTCTGCTTTGAATAGACAAAAATATCATTAGAAAGTATGTAAATACTTTTAGCCTTAAAATAATAAGCAAATGAAACCTAATTTATTCTTTGAGAGCTTTCAAACTTGTTATTGTTGCTTAATAACAGTAGTTTAAAGAGCCACCCTCAACAGAGTGACCTCAACCTCATAAGGTGCTTAGTTACTGTCAGATTAGCTGTCTAACAATTATTTTAAAACAAATTGCTTTCTTACAGGAATAATCAATTACAATGTTAGTTCTGGCCATTTACATTTCTGTGTAAAGAATTCTGTGTGATCATTGATAGCATTCGGAAGTTATTGCGTGATACCTGCTTTTAGACGCAAAATACTTGAAAATAGGCATCTCAGAAAACACTTCTTCAAAACTATCCTCTTCTGTAAAGGATTTTCCAATTCGGTGGGTTTTTTTTAGTTTCAAGAATAAGAGTGGAGGCAACCTTTCAATAAGTCTCTAATATTTTTGAATAGGCTTAAACTTCTTTGTTGTGAAGGTGAGTAAAGGTAAGATAACTTCAGTTTAGTATCATGATTGCATATGATCTGTTTTTCTTGATTTTCAGCAGAACATTTGTACAGCAGAAATATATTTCAGACAAAACTTATACTTCATTAGTGCAATGCTTTGATGATAAGTTAGTATCTTCTATCAAATGTTAGCCTATGGTTTTGATTTTATATGCTAATAAAATGTCTGTTTCCTTTAGATCCATACTACTTAAATCTGTAGCTTGTGTTATTGCCACATTGTTGCAGTAACTAGCTTGTGTTATTGCCACATTGTTGCAGTAACTAGCACATTCATACATTTTTCAATGTAGCATAGAGAAAGTTAGTGTAAGAAGTAAAAAGGAACTTGAAAATATTATTTTCAACTACATGAACACACTCATCATTAAATGTGTTTGTTCCTTTAATGGTTGAAGATTATTTGTGATCTTTTAAACAAAGTACAAATGCTGTCTTTAGTAACACACAGAAATAATCATGTGCATATGAAGTTTCTGTTTTTAGAATTTTATAGATTTATTTCAGAATTTTGTACATTAATCTGACTGTTGTTGAAATCTGGTTTCCAAAAGCACTTTGTCTAGAAGTTGTAAATTGCCTGCTTCCTAGTAGGGGATCAAGCCTGGGAGAGACCCAGTTTTATAGTCAACATTTTTTAGAACATCCATTAATTCAACTGTTGTTATCAATAGCCAGTAAGTATTCACAGAGTGCCATAACTTTACTCACTTATACATAGTTACCTGGTTGCAACAACAATTGGGAGGCCAATCCCAGCTGCTTGCTCAGAGATGGAAGGTTGTGCTGATGTGCCAGTGACTTCTAGGTAGGTGTTTAGAAAGTCTTCAAGGTCAGGCTGGATGGGTCTGTGAGCAGCCTGATTTACTTGAAAGATGTCCCTGCTTACTGCAGCAGGGTTGGACTAGGTGATCTTTAAATGTCACTTCCAGCTCCAACCATTATTCTGTGAAAGTCCTTCAAGGGGTCCTTTCTTTCATCAAGCTGCTATAATCCTGTAGTCTTTGCATATAGCAGCCAGTGCGGTTTTGGATGTTGTCTGAATTGTACAGCATGTTCACGTGAATGTGTGTACCGAGTCAGCTGGAGTTCTGAGTTTGAGTTGTTGCAAATCCAATAGGAATGTTTTTCTCCAGAGCTAATCTGTTCTTGGGAGACTTTAATACAGTGCCTCTTAGCCCTTCTGTTCTTGGCCTTCTGTATTGTGGTAGCTATCTCCTCATCCACACGTGCAGGTTCTTACAAAAGCTGCTTCCACAAGCCTGCACAGAGGGATGGTTACAATATTACTGCTGTTGAGAATGGGTGAAAGTTTTGCTAGTTTACGTTTTACTGTTGAAGCCATATGCATGCATAACTTCATGACTGCTGTTAGCCAGCTGGGGTTTTTTCCCCCTTTTTTATGGGATTTAGAATGATTTTGCCTTAACTGTTCGTTCTGTCATGTCCATAGATCTAAATTTTATACTTACACATATACTTTTGTATATATGTACAGTTGCCATGTATGAAGCCATTTCAGGTGAAAGGAAGAAAAAGAGCACTTGTACTTCCAACTGTTAGGGGCAAACATGGGTGTTCCTGTGTCAGATCCCTACAAAGGGAATGGACTTTCTAGTGGCTCCTTGCTCACAGGAATGAGACAGGTAATAGTGGCAAGAAAGGGTGAAGCTGAAAAAAACAGTGAAGGATGAATATTAATTTCTGACCTGACCATTGACAAAAGATTATCAGGGCAAGTATTCTCCCCTTATGCTTTCCTCTGATTTCCCCCAGTAAAGCAGTTCAGTCTCCTTTATGTTTTCCCTGTGTCTCTTCTTACCAAATAAGAGCTATATAGCTGTTAGATCAAATTCCTTATTTGTAGAGGAGTGTTTAATCCCATCCCAAGACAATGCAGTAGTCAACTCTGACCATATTTCTTCTTTTCCTGTTTCTGAAATTCCATATTGCATGATTTTTCTTCTTTTGACTGAATGCTCATCTGTTATTCTAGGTAGTGTGTTAAAATATTATAACTTTTATAAATACACCAGATTAGTGCTAAATTAATTAATTATTTAATTAATTTCCTCAATACAGCAGTTCCGAAATCTGTTCTTTATTTAAAGCCCACAGTTTGCCACCTCACTTGCAGCACTATGAATTGCTCAGAGGAGCGCACGTGTTTTGCAATAGATGTATAAAAAGAAAAGAAAACACTAAGGTAGCTAAGACCTTACTACTTAAGTTTTTAAAATTCATCCAAAGCTTTAAGCTTAATTCAGAGTGAATGGTAATCAGTGTAGCCTACATGACACAGGGATGAAATGTTCTTTTTGAATTCCAGTTTAACAGTGGAGCAACTGAAGTCAGCTGGTCTTAAGAGTGTGGGTTTATGTGCCATGATTGCGGTAGCTAGTGTCAAAAGAATAAATAACTTGGAATAATCCTGTCTGAAGGTAAATCTGAAGCTTGACAATATTAAGGGTTTCCTGAGAAGGAAGACGTTGGTTACAATACAACATTTCTAGGTTTTCAGAAACAGCAAACGCAGGTACTACGTTCTATTGATAATGTACTTTATCCGATTGCTAATTGAAGAACTGTAGTCATTTCTGTGTACTGGTTACTTCCAACTAAGGAAATTTAATTTCCTTGCTTAAATAATTCCTTCTGCATCAGGATATGCATACATTCTGCAAAGCTATGAAAGTAACACTAAGTATTTTTAACTTAGTAGTTAAGAGAAGTACATGGATAAGCAATAAAGGCTTGTTTTGTTTTGTTTTTTTACTGAACCATAAAACTTTTGTTTGTCTTATTTAAATTTGGAACAATGCACTGAAACTGAAATGTACATAAGGACAACATAAAATGTTTTTCCTGTTCAGAGTGTGGATAGACATGATGGTGCTGCTAGCATCTTGGGTTTCTTGGCAAAAAAAAACCCCTAATAACGAATCAGAACTGAATTATAAGTAATAGTAACTTAGCATAAATAGAGACAGGCTATCTCATAAAACTAAAATCACTGTTACTGGAACAATTCCACTTTGACGTTTTCTTTTTTTTTTTTTTTTTTTTTTTTTAAGAAAGCCTTTGGATGAATATTCTTAACTGTATAACTGATTCTACTTGTGTAATGTTCTAGAAATTCTGATTTGTTCCATCACATTGTGTTCATTTAACAGTCAGAATTAGTGGCCTATAATTTTATTTTACAAACTGATTAATCTTTGTTTTTTCTCAGGAAGTGTCACTGCAGCAGACTGCACAGCCTACGTCAACAATAGTTCGTCCAGCATCGCTACAGGTTCCTAATGTACTACTTACAAGTTCTGACTCAAGTGTTATTATTCAGCAGGCAATACCATCACCAACTTCTAGTACTGTTATTACCCAGGCTCCATCCTCTAACAGACCAATAGTGTAAGTTACAGAAATCTTAGTAAAACATTTTCTTACAGAAATGGAAAATATTTTGTCTCATTTACATTCAGTTACTGTTTCTGTAGTTAATGTACAAATGTGAGGTGCTTTGATGTAATGTGATGCTTTACTACATATGAAACATACAACTTTCACTACATGTGAAATATAATTCTACGTTCTCCACATCACTAAGTTCATATTTTTGATCTCCAAATAAATATTACAACTGTAAACAAACAAATCAATTTAAAATAATGTGTAAACTTGCTCTCTTCTCTGGATGAGTTTTCTTTTATATAGTTCATTCCTTTTTCAGTCCAGTTCCAGGTCCTTTTCCTCTGCTGTTACATCTTCCTAATGGACAAACCATGCCTGTTGCTATTCCTGCATCTATCACAAATTCTAATGTGCATGTCCCTGCTGCAGTTCCAGTAAGTAAGCATGATGCTATATTAATTTGAAAGTGGAGCAGATTTGCATAAGTGCAGCATAGAACTTAGTTTCAAGCAGCTCGATAGCTGTTTTGGCTTCGGAAGGTAGTGCTGTCATATGCTGTCTATTATGATAACATACTCAGGTTTTCTTCATTTTTATACTTTATCTGGTCAGCTTGTTAGACCTGTCACCATGGTGCCTAGTATCCCAGGAATCCCAGGGCCTTCCTCCCCACAGCCAGTGCAGTCTGAGGCTAAATTGGTAAGTGAAAAACTCCATTATTCCTCAAGAAGAATGACTTGAGAAATTAATGAAATTCTGTTGCTTTTTAAAACAGCTCTGGTTTTCTTTTGTTAGTCTAAATTCTACAAGAACAAATTTAATAAAAATGGAAAAATAACAGCTATGCTTATTTTACAGTTATTTTAAATTCCAGCCTATGCTAGCTCTGTTGTTAATGGTTATTTTGATCTTATTTTCTATCATTCTTTTAAATGAAGTAGATTTTTTTAACTAAACATTTTCTTGCTTCTTGTATTAGAGAATAGGAAATGTTAGTGGGAGGAAAGACAAGATCAGTAGCATTTTGACAGTGGACATCACCTTCACAAAAGCATATCATATTCCCAAAGAATATGATATTTTATACAAAAACTAGGAAAAAAAAAATTATTTTTTTTTTTCGTAACAGCATTTTCAGAACCTTAACTGAATATAGTCCGTTTGGGAAGAATTTTTTACTTAGTTACGTACTACTGATGTAGTTAGAATTGTTTTGTATAGAGGTTGTTTTGGGGCAGTTTGGGGATTATTTGGGAAAATCATGAATAAAACAAGCAGAGAAATTTATTTTGTTGTGGGTTTTTTTGTTTGTTTGGGTTTTTTTTATTTTGGGGTTTTTTTTATTAGTAATCCAGTTTTTATGCAATTTGAATTAATTTCTTGACAAATTTTCTGCAACATTAGGTAGTTGCTTCTCATTTTTGCCCTCTTTTGTTTGTTTCAACTGTTCTAAAGCAATGGAAAATATTAGACATTAACTCATGTATGTATTTACAAGATGCCTCTGTAAACAGTATCTTCTTGAGAATTAGTAGACTTCTGACTCTTACTTTGTTCTACAAAAGAATCAGGAACACCTCCTAGATAAAATATATTTTTTGTATATCAGTATTGATAAATGAGAGGATGCTCTTAAGATCTTTTTGACCTGTCATTTCTCTTGACCTAAACTTGTGGACTTTCTTTCTTTACCCCTTTTTTTCTCCTCAAACCAAAATACGAAAAACAGTTAATCTGGGAAAGCAAAATTGTTCTGCTGTCTGGAGTAATGGGATTCCAGTACAGTGGGCACACTACAGCACATTCACCAAATACTGAAACTGTTGTGGAGAGCTAGTTACCAGTGCACTTTTTCCCAATGCTGTCGCGTCTTCCTTCATTTTCCTCCTCTAATGAACACAATGGCTTAAAATAATATAGAGAGGGACAGAAAGGAAGAAGGTCTATTTCTGTGCATTGTTGTCCCTCTAGAAATAAGAAAAAGAATCTTTTAATACATGGGGTAATATTTAAATGTAACCAAGTCTGATGAGACCTTAAATCCAGCAGAGAAGAATGTAAGAAACTGAAAACAAGGACTTGTCACAGAAATTGCACATTCCTTAGACTCGGGGGACTCATGCACTAAATTCTGCTTCATGAAGTACAGGAGGAATTGTTTCCCAATAACTGTTTAGATGGGCAAGAAATCTGGGTTTTTAAGCATATTACTGAGTGATTTACTCTTACAAAGATTTAAAGGGGGAAAGGAAATACATGTATATGGTGAAGACTTTGATCTCACCCTGGAAGAAGCAGTCACTCAGGTGCAAAGAAAAACAAAGATCATTAGACTTAAAATTTAACAGTCTCATTAGACTTCTCATTACAATTTAGCTAATATAGGCATGTCAGTGATTGCTTTTAAGTGAGACTGTAAAAAGGGTATTTGCAGTATTTCTTTCCTTCTTGCTTAATATAAAGCATGAGCAGAATTCAAGAATATCAGAATTGTGTTTATTTCTTATGCTCATTTACTTTTATACAGTACCTATTCACAAAAATAAAAAAATTTAATTTCTTATCACTCCTAAAGTAAAAGTAATTTCATGGGAAACTTTATGTCAAAAAGATTCCAATAGGAAGATTAACTCCCTATGCCATGTGATGCATTGTTTGCAGATGCATGATGGTTTATTAACTGTAAAGCTCCATTTATTTTTTAAAATTTAAATATTTGTGATGCCAAATCCTTTTTTCATTTATCTCTTGAAAATAAAAAGTCACAAGTGGTGTTCTTCCAGCAGTCAGTATTAGGGCCAGTTCTGTTTCGTATCTTCATCAGTCTTAGTGAATTGGGTGTTGGTCTCCCAAGTAACAAGTAGTAGGATGAGGGAACGTGGCCTCAAGTTGCACCAGGAGAAGTTGAGTGGATATTAGGATAAGCTTCTTCACCAAAGGGGTCATCATCCATTGGACCAGGCTGCCTAGGGAAGTGGTGGAGTCACCATACCTGGAGATATTTAAAAGACATTTTAGAAGTGGTGCCAAGGGACATGGTTTAGTGATGATCTGGCAATGCTGCATTAGCAGTTGGACTTTTTTATCTTAAGGGTCTTTTCCAGCCTAAATGATTCTATGAAGTCTGTCAGCCTAGTATTCTTACTGTCTTTTGGACAGAAAGCTGGATGACGAGGTGAAGCTGTCATGTTCCCTTCTCAACAGTCAAGGCCCAGGAGTCAGGATTTTTATAGGTCTTATGAATTTTCTTGGCTGTTGCTTTATTTTGTTATTATTTCAAGAATTTTTTTGTTATTCTTTATAGACAGACCTTGAGTCTCATGGATTTTTTGATACTGCACTATAAAATGTAAGAATAAAATACGTAGTAAATAGGAAACTATTCAAGCATATTTTATACCATTGCAACTATACCTCAGATGTTAAAGTAAGTTTGGTAGCGTATGGTGTGAAGAAATTTGGGAAGTTAATGTATTTTTTCCTATCTCCAAAAGGTTTTTGTTGTATTGGCAATCGTTGGAGTCTTTCTTTTAAGACCGCACTTTTTGTGCGGTCTTTTGTGTCATATGGTATTCTGCATTTTCAGTATTGTATGCATGACAATGCTATTTCAAGGTACTCTTAACGCACATTTACCTACTTCAGAGGTTGAGTAAAATTCTTGAAGAACTGTTTGTGGTATCTCTGTCACTTTAAGATGCAATATCCCCATATTACTCAGTTGTTATGAGTTATACATCTGTCCTTTGTAGAAGGCACAATTCCTTATGTTTTGGATTAAATACCTGGAGCAGAGCAAGGCAGGAGCCAGCCATTTCCCTTTGTTTGTGCTTTGTGCTTTTCTTTACAGAGGCTATTTCTGCAGTTTATTTCTTGCATGGCCTTTCAAGGTACTAATGTATTTTAGAGTTTCGTGACATCTCAGTCATTCATTTCTCTCTTACCTCTTTACAAAAGACTACTGTTGTGTAGGCTTCTTTTTTTTTTTTTTTTTTTAAGGGAAGATAAGAACTAATTTGATAAAAATCAAATGAGAGATTGTAGCGTCATTATTTCCTAATGCTATCAAGTTTAATTATTTAAATACAGATTTGAGACACTTTCTTTTCACATTATTACAAATAAAAAATAATATTTAGCAAAACACTTTTTTCCTATTTTGATGAATACCTGTCATTTTCTTATGAGTTGCATATACCAAACCGGACATAGAGCATCATATATTTTCTTTATATAAAATCATGAATGAACTTTAACAGAACAAACTGACATTTTGACTTTTAAAAGCAGAAGCTTGAAATAACTGGCAGAAGATGCCTTTGTTAATGGATCTCTTCCTATAACACAATTAAAATATTTCTTCAGCTATCCTACAAGTGTTAAAAAGCTTAAAAGATAAGGGAACTAACATACTTGGTGCATATATATCCCCCCCCACTATGGATAGCTTTTGGAGAATTTTTTCAGTTCATAAATGGGCTATCTTAAGATATTTGAAAATGTTTTTAGATTAGTGTGTATAAGCTGAATGCACAATAATCAGAAGTGTGTATTTATTTCTATATCTGATAATCAAAGTTTTCAATCTGAAACTTCTTCAGTGTGGTAGTTTTTGTTATTCATATGAAGGGAGTTACTGAGATGTGTCTTCTAGAGCCGTCTTCTTTCTTTGTCAAAATTCTTACTTCTCTGGTTACTACTAAAATTGCTCAACAGTAAATGATGACATTAATTCCACAGTGGGACAGATGCATGTGAGAACAGGTTCACTGAGTGAAACAGCAGATAGAAAAACATATACCAGCTGCAAGGAATAATGACTGGGATGAAAAAAAAAAAGTAAAAAAAAAAAAAGGCAGTGAGGGACAAAAATGAGAAAATGTCTATACAATGAATAGAATCCTTACAATTTTTGACACTACTACAAGAGGCTTTTGATTGAAACAGCTTTTAGTGGAAGAGCATTAAGCACAATTTTAGTGTCTGCTTCAACACTGGAAAATATTCACTGCTATATGTATTTCAGTGCCATGGGATAATTGCATTAAATTCTATTACATTTTAATTTCAGTGTCCAATATTGAAGTTACTGTAGTGCACATAACTGTTCACACCTGTGAAAGGCACTGACTTAATGTTATGAACACATTCTTGTATTCTTTCTCCTATTGCTTTTAGAATGGAAGTGAAATATGGTTAGAGATTTTATTGAGACATAAGCTGCTATTCTTTTGAAAATATCTTGTATTGAGAATGACATTCAATAGGACTGAAAATGAGTTTCAGATTTCTATGGCACATTTAATATAGATGGTCAGGTTTTCTGACATGACTTCATATTTGTTGTTATGCTAAAGAAAGTAACTTCCACATACTTAAGTAAAATCAAATGCGTAGGTCAGTTTTGTGGTATTTTAGAGAGGCTTAGAAGTAGATGCAATAGCTGTGTTTAAAAAAAAAAAAAAATTTACAGAATTGCTTTTGATCTTTTTGTGTCTGTCAATGTACACTTTTTCTATATGAAATGTGAGCCACAAGTTACTCCTAGTGGTAAAATGTCCCTTTTTTGTGTGTGCAGCTTGCGGATGCATACTTAATGTTCAGACCCTTCTGCACGGATTGTAGAAGTTTCTGGAGAACTTAAAAATTGTTTTGGCACTGAATGTTTCCTTCTGTCTCCTCCTATACATATAAAAGCCTTTTGTCACAATTTGAGAAATACCTTGCATGCAGTGGGCAACCAGTAGGCTTTCTGCAGGAGTTTTCTACTGAGAAGTGACAGAGGGCAGCTTGGCAAATGTTCAGAAACCGACATTAACTTGCTGGAGCCCGGCATGGGACCTTGTGTTCAGCAGAATTCTTCTGACCTGTCTCTCTGCATGCCGAGCTAATCAGCAAACACCTAATGAGCCTACTCTAAAGAAACAGACCCTCTCACAACCTACTTCATTTTCATATGTTCTCTGGGGGTGGAGAGACAAGACTTCATAAGGACTGATGATGCTGCAAAGACCACAATAATGATAATTAACTTGCTGAATTTAGAAGATTATGCTGTTAATTAGTTGCAAAATAAAGATAAGTAATAGAGCAGCAGATGGTAGGATAACACCCAGGAGAAGGAGGGTTATTACTCTGATGAGCTTTTGTGGCAGATATGAAATATGGATCTGAGTTTTTCACAAATTGTTTCTGGAGCATATTATCTTGTTTCTGTGAGCTCTTGGCGGAATGATCTAGTCCTACCAAATTTTGACAGATGCAGTGAGGATTTGTTTTCAAGGATATACATGAACAATAAAACCTTGCTAATAAAGACTTTAAAAGCTATTAAGCGATTTGAAAATACCAATTTTAGTTTGCCTCGACAAACTAGTATCAAAGAAACCTTGGTTACCATCAAGTGTCCCCACATAAGAATGCTTATATACATTTATTCTAGTATTTGTTGCAATATACATTATTTTTTAAACTGGGATTCTCATCATATTTGGGGTAACTGTCTCCCTACTTAAAGGAAGCACAACATTCATAAAGTATATTACTCCAGGATTACATTTTAAGATATGAAACCTTTTAAATACATGAGCTGGATTTCTCCGTTGAAAGTTAAGGCCTACTTTGATTGTTTGCACATCCATTGTGCGTGATGATAGCACAATACTATCTACATTATAAAAGATCTATTTCCCTGACTTTCTGCTGCTATTTTCAAATTAAATGTAAAATACAGGAATTTAATAAGCATGAACTTCCTTTCTTTTTAGGTTAACTTTGAAAATATTTCTGTAACACCGAAATGCAGAAGTAGACAGAATGGAGCTAGACAATAATAACTGTTACTTGCTTTGCGTGCCTGTTAGGGGGAAAAAAAATGTTTCATCTCCCAGATTTTCTGAACTTGGGCTCCCCTTCAGTAAGGAAATGGAAATGCTAGTGAAACTTTTAAGCAACCAACTGTAAGCAAACAATAGAAAGCATTTCTAGGAGTTCATAGCCTCTAGTTGTGGAGTATTTTTGTGGATGCTTACATTAAGATTTGCTCATGCAGTCGGAAGCAAAGCAGATGAGACATTCTGGCCTTGTGCATAGTAACTGTATAAATGTTTATGCTCTACTGCCAGGAAAATTAGAAGTTAACTTGTTATCACTGAACTTACATATTCAGATACTTGATTTGGATGAAATCTAATGATTTTTTTACTTCTCATGGTGGTGGAAGAGGTATATATGTCTGGTTGCTGTGGCTTGGTTGAATGATTTAGGAGACAGTAACTTCTAAAAAACTTTTAGTGTGATGGACTGAAATAAGAGACCAATGCTCTTTAAAACCTCAGGAGAAGTTAAAATAGACATTTTAACTAATTTGTTACAGCTGTTTGTATTGTCACTGCCATCTTGATTTTACCTCCTGAAAATTTGTCACATCCTTCTAAACAACAAGTTATGGTACAAGAAATACTTCTAAAGTAATTGAGAATATGTAAATAAAGATCCATTCTGAAAAAATCAGATGGTAATAACTTACAGAAAAGGTATTGGGTAAAATTGTCATAGTAACATTAAATACTTGCTAGTACAAGGTAGTCCTGATGGTAACTTAGAAAATTTTACCATTTAATGATTAGGATTAGTTAGAATTTGAAAGAGTGTGGGGGAAATAATCTTATCAACCTTTCAGTTGTTGTAAGTGGGTCGTTGAGTTTGGGTTTTGTAATTGTAGTTAGACAATTAGAATACACTTAAGCCTTTCTGCACTTGTTTAGCTCAAGACACGGACTGAAATTTTTTCATTAGCTTGTTTTTCCAGGTTAAATTAGGCGTTAATTCTTGAGTTGGTTTTAATGATATAAAGGAAGTGTTAACTACAATAAGGGCGTAGGATTTTCAGAGTGCTGTATATATAGTAAGAATTACAGCCATGTTACTTCAAAAATTTCTCATCCTGCACTAACACCTGCCTCTGTACTAAATTTTTAGTTAGAGCTGAGCACTGGGGAAATTACTGTGAATTTGTTTTGTGTAGTTTTCCAAAAGCACCTTCTTCATTCTGGGAAACTTATGAAGTGGATACAAAATGAGGTGGGGAACAGAACTTCATTAACACCAAATTTTTATGTACACTTGGAACAGTCCCTGTCTGGGGTAATGTATGCTGTTAATTCAATCTAGAGCAGGCACAACAGAAAATACTTACTGCAGAAGTCACTGGCTAAAGATTCCTTAATAGCAAGCCAGCAGAGGAATGTTGGAGTTTCTTGGTTCTCTTTTTAGTCCTCAGATGGTATATCTATTGGTCATGGTTAGATGCTACAGTCAACTATATGGACTTGATAGTTGATGTAACTTGTCATGTTGCAGACCTGAAGATATTTTGATGTTCTGACAATAATCTGCAAGCTGTTGTTATAATTGTAGAATAGGATCCAGGAAAACCTATCATCATGCAAGGTAGGAGAGAGCTGTCACTCTGTTCCAGTGACTTGATTGTTGAGAGATGTTGGATACTACATAGAGAATATCTCCATAAATAAGTGCAAAGTCTTCTGCTTATTTTGACATGCCAAGTGAGTGCAGCCTAGCTCCAACATTCTTAAGATGTTCTATTAATATTAGTACTTTGGCCATACTTTGTTCATATTCCAAAATATGTTACAAGTTATCAGAGGCTTTGTAAGTTGTCATGTATTAAGTCATTAATCTTTTCTTAAACTTGCATTGGATTCTTTAAAAATCCAGGGCTCAGTAGAAAAACATTCTTTAATAGCAGTTGTCTAGTTAGGTAAATTCTTCAGTAAAACTGAAAAATTCATTATAAATTATACCATATTAATGAAATTTAAGAAAGAATCTGGAATTAAGAGCAGTTGTATCTACAGAAATTTAGTATGGTGCTTTAGCACTTAAAGTTAATAATTTGTTGTAAATAGAATATATTATCTGTTGTATTTTTAAGAGATGTCACCAAAAGTTGAGTGAAATAACTTTCAAGACATCATTAAAATGCTTTAAAATACTCTATCAGGTTGTCAGTAACTCTTGAATGTATTATGCACAGATGAACTGTGAAGTTACTGTTCTTTGTAGTGTCTGTGTACAATAAAGAAAAACCTTCAAACCCCTTAACAATTTTTTAATATAACATGCTCTAACAGTTACCTTACATATTTCTATGTAAATAAAAGCTAACCTTTACATATAGCCTGAAACTTGTTGTTATTTTGTGCATCACTGAGATGTTTCAACAAAGACTTTGGCTTTTATCTAACAATTATTCATAGGAAGTATTGTAGAAGTATTTTTAAAGACTGTGAAAAAGTGGAGTCATAAACTATTTAAAAATGGATAGAGAACATGAGAATTCTTAAACTGGAAAGATGTTTTTGTTCTGTTTTTCACCCATTTTCCCTCATGCATGGTTGTTATCTTTCTTATGTGTGCCTTGTGTAATACCAGCTTCAGCAAGTGTTTGTTCATGGCCTTCCAGTCATTTCTTTGTGGGCACAGTTTATCAAGAAAGAGGCTTTCTCTTTCCTTCTCCCTACAGCTTACCATCCTTTTCTTTAAAATCCTATGCAAAGCCTCATTGCTAATGTCATGCTTGCAAGACATTGTCAGCTCTTAGTAAGTGTATGCCTAGATTACAGTTGAAAGCCTGTAAAAAGAAACAGATATTTTAGACTTAGAGCTCCTGTCTCCAAAATGGAAGTAACTAATAATATAAATAACAAATACTTCCTCGAGTTAACGTCATTGAATATTTCCGTTTTTTCTTTTTTTTTCCCCTCTTCCTTTTTTCTGCATTCAGAGATTGAAAGCAGCCTTGACCCAGCAGCACCCTCAGGTAACAAATGGAGATACTGCCAAGGGACATCCAAGTGGATTGGTTAGGACTCAGCCAGAGGAACCACGACCACAATCACTACAACAACCTGCAACTTCAACGACTGAAACACCGGTATGACATCAGAGTGGGCATGTACTTACTACCTCCTCATTTGTTATACAGAAAAAAAGAAAACTTCTTTACTTTTGATTTTCTAAAATAGAGGTTAACATGTTCTACAGACTCCTCTTGGAGTTAACAGTTCTGTAGCAGTAAAATGTTTGTATTTCTTACAGAGTCTTAAATGCTTCTAAAATGTGTTATCAGGATGATAATTTCAAAATAGCTATTACATATGCTCAGATTTAGATCTAAAGTGATTTCTGGAGTGCATTAATATGAAATCCTGTGGTAACTGAAAATTGTACAGCTGGCTAATACATATTTAGAAAAAAGGGTTTATTTTGTATTTATATTGCATCTGTTTAATATTTTATATGATAAACAATTCAGAAATTTTGTAACGGCATCAGATTATCATGCTTATGTTCATTTGCTTGGAGGATCTTTCCTGGGCTGCCACATGAAGAGTTTCAATTGTGTGATTAAGTGTACTCTGTCATCCCAGGTACAGAAAGGGGGGCTCTGAGTTCCTAAACTCATGTGAGTTCCTAAGCTCTCACATAGTGGTGTGCTGTCCTTTTGGGATGATAGATGAGAACAAGAGCAAGACCTCCCAGCCTGGAAGTGAGAGTGCCCCTGGAGGAAAGGGATGCTCCCCTGGTAGAATCCTGGAGGACTGCAGCTGTTCAACTTCTAAAAAAACTATTGGAATGTGTTTTTTAAAATGCTTTTCAGATACTTAGGAGTTATTTTCAGAATTCATAGCATAATACTAGTTTTATAAAAGCTACATACTTGGCCCAGAGCTGGAAGGACCTGCATCTTCAGTAAAAGCACTCAAATTCTTAGACTGGCCAGCGGAAACAAATAAATCTATCAGAACAAATACATTGAGAGCACAAAGAGGAAAAAGGTTACTTATTGCAAAATGATGTCCTTCTTAAGGCTGCTCTTCTTCCTAACTACATGAAGTATTTTAAAAAAATATTTTCATAATATCACATAGCAAAATTCACAAGATGAAAAGGCTTGCTGTTTGGTTTCTTTGTGGTTACTTTATAATAAGTATTTAAAAAAAATAAATTGCAAGTGTTTCATGACTAAAAGGCTGATTTGCATTCCCAGGATTTTTTTATTTTTAGCTACATAGAATTTATGCTAAATCAGTATGCCAACTGATATGGTTTTGGGAGGTTTAATTTAAAAATATAACTTCTTTACTATGCTAGACCACATATGCAGGTGCACCTGTGGTTGTTATATTCTTTCTATCCTATCACTTTAAACATTTTTAAGGTTCATCATATTGCTATCATAATTCCTTAAGTCTTTGCTGAGGGTCTGTATACAGCTGTGGAAGGAGTATAATATATAATTTTAAAATACTGAAATATTTTGATCTTGTCATAACATGTGGGTGGATGTAAGGGAAATTGATATGCAGGGGTGGAGAACATATCAACAAGTAGGAAATAGCTATCTGGAGGTCCAGCGATCGGTTAGTATCAGCACAGGCAGCAGTTTCTATATATTGGGCATAAACAAATGTGTAGTGTTTCAGTTGTGAATAGATTTCTAAGAAGAATATTTGGAAAGGATCAAAAGTAGAAAATGTATTTCTAAATAATAAAATGTAACTTTTAAAAGATATTTTGGATGGAAGAGTTTTTTGAAGTTTACCCTTTATAAATACTTGTGTCATCAGAATTGGTAAAAGAATGTCTGAGAGTCCATCTAAAGAAATATTGCTTCAAGGCTTTAGTCAGTTGCCGGATGGAAATGTCATATAAATTTAACTCTGAAGTGAGTGACTTCTCTTAGTGCAATTTTAAACCGAAGCTCAAGTTGTGATAAAAATGTTACATGTTCACATAACATCGCAATGAGTGTAAATGCAGTAAGGGTTTTGAAGACATAGCTGTAGAGTTGAATGACATAGCTTTCCACAAATGAAATGTGTATAACCTGAATGTATACAGAAATGTCTGGGATGCTTTTCTCAAGATGTGATGTGTGTTTATACCAGTGTTGGAGGTTAAGTCATGAATAGTATTATGCCAGTAACTTCTTTAATACTTTTTACTGTTTTCAGGCATCACCAGCTCAGCCTATGCCACAAACGCCAAATACAGGTGGTCGTCGAAGAAGAGCTGCCAATGAAGACCCTGATGAGAAAAGAAGAAAGTTTCTGGAGCGAAACCGTGCTGCTGCTTCCAGATGCCGACAGAAACGGAAAGTCTGGGTGCAGTCACTGGAGAAAAAAGCTGAGGACTTGAGCTCGTTAAATGGCCAGTTACAGGTATAATTTTTATTTTAATGAAAAGTGGATAAGTTTTTCCATTCTTAGACAGTGATCCTGGATCAATGGAACTTAAAGCTTTGCATGAAATCTAAAATCTAAATGGTCTTGTAACTGGTGGCTCAGGTCAGAATTGATACTTCAGCACTAATGCCATATAGCAGTAAAATAAGAATATAACGCAATACTCAGATTTCAAGATGTGTAAACTTTAGGATCGTACCCTTTTGTCCTTTGTTCCATTTTAAATAACTTTCAGACTGTGACACTAAACAAGGATGACAAGATGTATTGGACTATAGGCTTATTAGCTAAGTAATAGCCTTACCTTAAAAACATCTTGCTCTTAATTTGTATCACAGCCTGAGTTATTTAAATAAAATTTGGTCTGATTTCCTTTGGTTCTTTTTAACTTCACTTTTTTTCCTTTAAAGTGAATATAGTGCTCGTGAAAGGTGCCAGATTGACATCACTGGAAACTGAAGGCCTCTTTTGTCCACAGAACAGGTACAGCACAGGCAGTGGCAGTGCAAATTTCACCCCACTGCCCTCCCAGTGTGCATAAATCCTATAGTGAGGGAAGTATACTCTTAAGAGTCTAGTGTATGTTGCAAGTCATTTTCCACTTTACCTGAGATTGTCAATCTTGTAAGGTTGTCGTGTGGACACACTTCCCCCACATAGAACAATCCATGACCCTTCTGTTTAAATGACTATTAAGTGTGAAAGCATACTTTCTTAATGTTTTCCAGCAGTACATAAGAAGTGGCACAAACTGTTGTTTCAAAATAAAAAGTCTAAAAGTTTTGCTTTGAAAATTACAGAAAGGAAAAATGATGTCATTTCTTAAATGAAGGGTTCATTGAGAAAATGCAATGGAAAGTATTTTGGTATGTTAAAGTTTCACTTCTTATTCTTTCATCAGAGATATTCCCTGAGTCAAATTCACAGATTTTTTTTTTCTTTCCTATTAAAACTCCTTTTTCATGCAGTTGGTCAAGAAAATGTCCCAGTTTGACCACCAGGAAAGTAAGGGAATGTTGAGATTACTTTTTATAATGTAATTGAAATTACATTATCATTTGTCTTCATGGTCATGTCTTTAAAAATACTCAGCATCCCAGACTGTAAAATCTAAGAAATTCCTACATAAGCACACAACATGAAAATGTGTCCTATGTTCCAAGAATTGTGACACTGTGCACCAGCATTAATTAAATTTCTTTATAATATTGTCTTCTCATAGCTGTTTACAGCCTTTATCTGCATTCCTTTAATGCAGTCACAGTCCTTACAGTAAATCCATTATTTACAAAATGGTATGAGGCACTACAGCTTAAATAATCTAAGAAACCAGTGAAGGTAAATATACACAAAGAAAAATAGAACAAAAAAAATGGCTTTATTTCTTGCTGTTTTTTTTTTTTTTATTAGGTGAACTGCCTTTAATTTGTACATAACAATTTTTGGTTATGGTACTTACATAATTTTTGGTTATAAAAGATTTCCAGATTTCCAGTAGTTAACTCAGTCATAGTGAATTCAAGAACAAGAATTTTCTTATGGTCTGCCAAAAGCAAAACTGCTAACTGTGAAGAACAGAATAACTTGCAAAGAAAATTGAATGTCAGACAAATAATTAAACTGTACTTTGTGAAAACATTGGTCAATCCTGTATTTCCATAATAATTCTTCACTTGACAGGCTAACACAGTTGATTGTCATAGGGGGCAGTAATGACCCATGATTACCTATTTTATATTTAATAGTAAATTTAATAAGTTTGGAGTTTTGCCTTAGTACTGTTTTATAGACTGATGATTGTTAGGGTTTAGTGGTTCATATTTTGTTTAGTATCTAATAACCTGCTCAGCTGAATTTACCAAGACATTACATTTCCAAAAGCAGGTTAATACCAAAATGACTACATTGCATTGCTTCACATAACAATTCTGACTTCTTTCAATGCAGTTAGTGGCTTTCTTGTAATGTCTATGGCAAAGCTTCTAATGCCAATATCAAGGTTTTCAAGACTGGAAGCTCTCTAACAGTGCATACAATTTTTTGAGAAGTTTACTTGGTTGGTGTATATATTTTGTTCCATAGTTTTCAGCTTTCTGTAGATTAACTTCTGCCCACTTTCTTCTTTTAAATATTTGAATATAATTTCTTTTCTAAGCATTATTTTTCAAATTTTTACTTAAGGGAAAATTTCCCTCTATTATATCCTGCCAGTAACATATTTAGATTAGGTTGGCTGTGTTTATTATAGGCTTTTTTATGTAAGTTTTTTTTTTCATGATTCGAAACAGTAAAGTTCATGTACTGTTTGCTTTTTGTGGACTGTGTTTTCTACTAATGTGTTGGCTTGTTTATCGATCTTCAGTCTTATATACCTCGTTGTGTTACCTCTGTCCTTGCAGTGTATAGTATGCTACAGAATGTGTTAAGGAAGTATTGGCAGTGTGTCCCCAGTGGCCACTCAGTGGTATTGCAGGATCAGATGCCAAAGTTCATTATATGGTCTGTATTTGGTCCCTATTGCTTTAATAATCTTAGAGTGCGAAGTATTAGTAGGAAAACAGGAAAAACGGTCCATCTTCCTCAGAAGGTTGTTGTAGGTCTTGTGAGAAAGGCAGACCATTCTTCTTAAGGTTGTTCTAAGTTTTAAAAGATCACCAGACAAGTGGTGTTTTGTACTAATGCGGCAGAATCTGCTTTAGCAAGGCTAAATACTTGTTATCAGTACAGGCTGGGGGATGAGGTGATAGAAAGCAACCCTGCTGAAAAAGACTTGAAGGTTCTGGTGGACGAGAAGCTGCACATGAGCCAACGATGTGCACTTGCAGCTCAGAAGGCCAGTTGCATCCTGGGCTGCATCACAAGAAGTGTGGCCAGCAGATCAAGAGAGGTGATTTTGCTATTCTACTCTGCTCTGGTGAGACCTCAGCTAGAGTACTGCATCCAGCCCTGGAGCCCTCAGCACAGGAAGGACATGAATCTATTGGAGAGGGTCCAGCAGAGGGCCCCGAAAACTAACAGAGGGCTGGAACACCTCTGCTATGAGGACAGGCTGAGGGAGTTGGGATTGTTCAGCCTGGAAGAAGAGAAGGCTCTGGGGAGACTATATAGCAGCCTTCCAGTACCTGAAGGGGGCCTACAAGAAAGCTGGAGAGGGACTGTTTACAAGGGCATGTAGTGATAACATGAGGGGCAATGGTTTTAAACTAAAGAAGGGTAGATATAGATTGGCTGTTAGGAAGAAGCTCTTTACTATGAGAGTTGTGGAACACTGGAACACATTGCCAAGGCAGGGAGTGGAGGCCCCATCCCTGGAGATATTCAAGGTCAGGCTTTGAGCCTTTAAGCAACCTGATCTAATTGAGAATGTCATTGCTTAGTGCAGGGGAGTTGGACTGGGTGACCTTTAGAGGTCCCTTCCCACCCAGGACATTCGATGATTCTATGATAAATTGTGAAAGAAACACCCATAAGTAAAGGTTCTTTCCCATATAGGAGTACTTTGTTAAAGTTGTCCAGAAAGAAACAGGAAGAGTGGAGTTTAACTCGGCCACAGCCAATCCTCTGTCCCTGTTAGTCGCATCTACCCGTCTCTGATGATAGTTTTGGTAAATGTATCTCCCAAATCTTGTCCCACACCTTTCTGAGAAAGGGTTAATCTGGTCCCACTGTTAGATACATATTTAGGATCCAGGGAGAAATGGGCAGATAGAGAAGAACATAGTATATGCTGTGTGGTACACCTTCATAAGAATACAGAAGGGGAAGTATCTTCTGAAAAATGGGAGGGTAGGTAAAAATAGATACATTTTCCCCTGAAATCTGCTTTCTATTGAGTTGTGGGAATGTAAAAATATAGTATAAAGTATATAGTATAAAGTATATTTCATGCCTATTTAAAGAAATGTTGATGCTTACAATTGACTGGATTTTTCATTAATGAGGAGGACATTTCCAGTGTGAAAATGAAAAATAATCTTTCTTCATGACAACAAAGTGTTTATTCCATGTTTCTTGTTAGTCTGTTTTCAACATGTTAACTACATGTTAAATGACCATGTTAGCATGCGTTAAAGGAGATGGAAAGACTTGCTATTGTCACATACCTGATAAAAAAACCCTGCAATGTGTATAGGAATTGCTTCTAACAACCCCCCTTTATTACCATTTCAGAGTGGTTCTTACTGGTAATATGTAAATGACAACTATGGGTTGCCTTTCTGTCACATTCCCTGTACTGTATGTATAGCAGGCAAACTCTGTTCTACTTCCAAGTATGATTTGTGCGTTGCCTGTATCACTGTTGGCACACAGTGTTCATCTTAATAACAATGCTAAGTTTTCAATGAGAATATCTCAACTTTTTGCCTTTTTTAGCATAGGAATGCTGGGGTGTTTTCTTTTCTTTTCTTTTTTTTTTTTTTTTTAAATCTGCTTTAATGTAAACATCTATTTTCTTTTTTCTATTCTGCTAGCAAGATACTCACTATTTTTAATGCAATCAACAACCTATAAACTACCCTTTTAAAAAAATAATTAACATTAATTTTACTTACACTGATAAACAGTGAATTCATGCTGTTTGTGTATAAAATTCTTCCTTGAAATGTAGGAGGTGAAAGTAGAAAATTTTTAATTTTTTTTTTCCCAATTTAATCACCTATTTTGTCAACATTCCTTTAAAATAACAAGCATATTTCATATTCCTGGACATTGTTGCTTCTGTAGATTATCAAGAAGTGTCTCAAAACTACATCCCCACTTTTTGTTTGTTTGTTTCCCCATCCCCCCCAAGCTATGTCAGTTATGTGCAGCTGCCTGCTTGGCCTCCAGATTTTTGACTCCTGGGTAAATAACATGGTGAACTAAGAAGAACCTGAGAGCTGGAGGCAGAAGTAGTGTGCTTTCTTAATGGCCAAAGATTTCAGGACATGTAAAGCCAGCTGGTAGAGAATTCTGGGGGGGGTGGTGTTCGTTTGTTTGTTTGTTTGTTTGATGGGTTTTATTATTATTTATTTATTTTATTGCAACCTGGTTTGTTTGTAATCACGTTTTTCTTTCCTTAGAAACATCCATGAAGTCAGATTTTTGGCTTTCTTTTAGCTCTTCCTTTTGTTTTAAATAGAAAGTTTTTAAGAGATATTTGACACAATAAAATGACGGAGTAGAAAAGTAGTCCTTAGCACTTCAGGTGTATTTTGCAAGTGGAAAGGCTTGAAATTTTTTATCTTGTAAATGGAGATGACACAAGGAGGAACTTTTCTTCTGAAAATCTGTTATTTTAGGTACAGTATTTATAAACTTAGTGCAATTAAATCTAATAAATTCTGTTCTTAAAAATTGTTTTCCTTGCTTTAGAATCCTTTTAGTTGTAATTAATCTCGTCTGACTGCATTGCCTTATTTCTAGCTTGCAAGTAGATTGACTTTCTCATGTCTCATTATTTTCCAAATAATTTTAGTTAAATTCTAATTTTCCTGTGTTTGTTTTTTCTTTAACTTTCTCCCAAATGCATAAACATATGCATTTATGAAACAGTTATGTCGTGTGTGGTATATTATGCTAAGGTGTAAAGGTTCATATAGTTTAAGTAACCTGAAGTGTCAATGGAAAGGATTTATATTTAAAATAAAGGAATGCATGAAAAGCATATATTGTGACAAGATGGGGATCACAAAGCATTATACAGATACCTTGATTCTGTAGATACATAAACATTTTTCTGCTATTTAAAGTGAAAATGTGTTTATCAAAAATGCCTTACCATTCTTAATTTGGAATGTCACATATAATGCAGCTATGTAGCACTTCTCATCTATAGATGGCAAACTGTTTTGCAGGGAAGGTAAGTATCACTGTCATCTGTTTTACAATGGGGAAATTGAAGCACAAAGAAGTAAAATGACCTTGCTTGAGGTCACCCAATAGTGTGAAGGCACAGCCTGGAAATGAACCCAGTCACTAGTTTCTGCCAGTGCTGTCTCTTAGATTACACTCCGCTGTAGTCACATAAGATGACATTTCAGGATTTTGTCATTATTATCAATGGTTGCTTCATGCAACATGTTTACATGTGGTTGCCAAAGAAAAAAATAATGTGAAAATCAACAAACACGTACTAGATTATTTTCCAGTACATAAAGTTTTCTTTCTCAAAGTCCAAGTACAAATATCATCACCAAAAATCATTCTGCATTGGGTAATTTTACTTTATTTTTTTAACCTTTTTTACTGTTGGCTGTGGCATCTGTTATAATGTGGGTAGTTAAATGTAGGCTTACTCTGATTAGAATTCATCACAAAACCTTGCAGAAGAGTCTTAGAGTAGCTGGGTCATGTGAATGAGACTATTTGTAGACTCTGCATCTGCAAACTGAAAAACATATGTTGTATTTTCAAAAAAAGCATTTCCTAGTTTAAGAAAATCATAAAACAAGTTAGCCACATTTCAGCTAATATTTATATATTCTGAGATAAAAGTGATGTGTACGTTTTTGCAATATATACCATATGGAAACTTCTTGTATTTTATCTACCCCTAAATGAATGACTGAAAATCCTATAAAACTTAATATTTACCTTCAAAATGTGGGTAGTTTGAGCCTGGTAAAGTACATAACTTTTTTCTTCTTTAGAATGAAGTCACCCTGCTGAGAAATGAAGTGGCACAGCTGAAACAGCTTCTTCTGGCTCATAAAGATTGCCCTGTAACCGCCATGCAGAAGAAATCTGGCTATCATAGTGAGTAATGTTCCATTACCTATAGCCTTAGGCTGCATCCATGAAATACTGCCAGAGTGAACTGAATGAACATTAACATTGAGAAGCGCAGTTCTAATACTGCGCTAAAGATATTATGGGGTTTTTTTAAATCTCTAAGGTTATTGGAAGACAGGAATGAATTTATGATATTTAGAAATATGTTTTTAAGTCCTTTCTGTTGAGGTGTTGCATAGAGTTGAAGGTTTTGTGTTGTTTTAATAAATGCATACAATAATTAGCATTTAGGGGCTATCAATTGCTACACCTGCTTTGGAAAATATAATTAAAGTATTAAGAGCACATGATAAACCATTTCTTATATTTTATCTTACCTTACTAATATGAAAGGTCCTTGTGGGTGGGGTTTGTTTTTTTTTTTTCTTCCTAATGAGAGTTCAGTAGAGGTAATATAACAGCTGTCCTCATTTGCCATAACATCCAGGATCAGTCAAGCCGTTAAAATAATCAGATGCAGGTTCATGGCTCCTACTGTACAGTGTCTTGTAGATTGTTTAGATTTCCCGACTAAGCGATTACTTTTCTATAGACAGGGTATTTTTATAAAAGTGTTTCTTAACTGAAGTGAATACTGAGAGTTTCAGCAGCATTTTTTTTATAATACATATTTTCAATTAAAGTTGCTCATTGGATTTTGAGGTTTTTTTCTTCCTTCCAGCATTTTAAAGGTTAATTATGCTTTCCTGACTTGTAACTTCCTTTTTGGATATGATACACAGTGCCAGAACCAGCTGCTGCTGCTGCTGTAGAATAAATGGCCAATTTTGTCCATTGTACACAAATTTGTTACAAATAACTGAGCTGGGAATGCATTAGGCAACATTCATAATATATAACCCACAGCTTTCGTTTTTATGATTTACTGATATTTCAGGATATTTGTAAATGTGAAGATTGTTTCTGCCATATGTAGCCACTTCATTTTAATTTGCCAGTGTCAGTAATTCAGGAGAATAAAGGAACATTTTCTATTTCATGCAAACAGATCCTCAGGTGCTTGCGATAAAACTTAATGGCCACCATCTTTACTTGTAGTCATTGTAAGCAATTTCATCAGAATGGGCAATATTTTTTAATTTAAAAGATTCAGGAGATTTAGCAAGTCTCTCCTGCCATATATATTTAGAATACTGATTTTGTCAGTTTTGAGCTTATAAATCTTGGTCCTTTGATCTCCAGTCATTTTGACAAGATGGAAAATAGCATCTTGGACTAAATTGGAACAGTACAGAAATATGTTTGGGATTTATATTAACAATGATTGCTGCAGGGATGAGGCCATTATGGCTCCCATCTGACAGAACAACGTAATTTCATATAGAAGCTACTAGGGGATAACATTATGCATGAAAGATTTTTAAAAAAAATAATAATAATAAAAGTATGGTTTTTTGAATTTAGATGTTTTGAGGATGCGTGTTCCTGAACTGGTATGAAAAATATTCAAGCATGAGTCTTAAGGTGGCAATCTGTCTACATCCTAAGGATTTCTTTGTTGAAGAATTAACGAATGGCCTGTTTAGTAATGCTTATTTTCTGCCCTCAGAAGAGAACTATGTTACTAATTTACAAAAGAATGCAAAATTAATAAGAACTAAAATAGTAATAAGTACGACAAGCCTGCATTTTAGAAAAAAAAGAAAAAATATTAGTAAACAAGGAGATTGGAAGCATAGCTCACCTAGTTTCTTGAAAAGTCCCTTGAAAGTAAAAGTGCAGCATGAATGATGGTTGTGCCATCCCTCTGAAAGGATTTTGTCACATTATCTCCATGTGCATGTTGTTAGGAAAGCATCCTGGTTAAGTGACATACCCACAGTACAGTTTATGAGAGGAAAAATTGGTTTCAGTTAATCCATTCATGAAAATGGTGTTCATAGAAAGTATTTTTAAATAAACATACTATGTTCATTAGGTAATCAAGGTTGAATTGCTTCAAAAACATAGTGAGTGGCTTAACAGTCTGTCTCTGTGGAAGAAATTGAAGACACTAGATTACAGAGCTCCTGCGGTGCTGAATATTGTGCACTGCTGAGACAGTGATAGTTTATACCATGCAGAATGTGTTTTAACAGCTAAGTCCACAATGGGATGTTGTTTCATGTATGATGCACTTAAATAGGCACAAATAATCTATTGCTTTTCAGGGTATTTTTGGCACTTACTTTTACATCTCTTTTAAGATCTTTCGGATTTCCCAGGCATATTTTTGTTTCAAGCCAAGTGAAAAGCATGACAGTGCAGATACTTCTTTCTTCTTCTAAGATTGTTCTTGGGATCATACTTTCCTTATTTAAAAAGTCTTGTGCCTGCTGCAAAAGAGGGTGTCAGCAGGACAGAGAAACTGGGAAAATGGTTATTGCGCTTTGGGGCAGTATGGATTGATTTCTGTTGCAATGTTTGAATTTTCAGCCAGTTAAATTTTTTTTTACTTCCCAAAGAATGATGCTATCGGTTCTGAATACATCTTTAAACATTAGGGGGCAGGGGCGACAAGTGCCATGTATGGGAGAAATCTAAATGCCAGGTTATTTCTAAAAGCCTGACATACTTGGGTATTTTCTCAGACTTTTTCTGTATTTGGCACAAGTTATTTCTGTGAATTCATTGCTAATTTGGACCGTAATTTTTTTTTTGTTGTTCAAGGCAAAACTGGGGGAGGCATTAAAAGCGTATGATTTTTTTCTAAATTGTTCCTTCTTGTTTTCACATATTATCTTGTAGGTTTTGATGGAAGTGTAGCAGATGAAATTCTGTTGAATAGTGTTACCCACCAGCTGATTTACTAGGCAGGAAAGTTGACAATTTTAATCATGACTTTGAAGACACAAAGTTATTTTCCCGAGTATTCTGTACTGCAAAAAGTGGTATTCTCTTTTCAAAAATGAAAATCAGATTGTTTTGCAATTTTTACTGCGTCACACCACAAATTTTAATTACTTAAGGGAGTGCTTGCTGTTACCTGGATCGTGGTGTTGTGCATTGCAGGGGGGGGAAAAAACAAAACCGAAACATTATTCTCTCATTTTCAGCTGCAGACAAAGATGACAGTTCAGAAGACATATCGGTGCCAAGCAGTCCACATACAGAAGCTATTCAGCACAGTTCTGTCAGCACTTCCAACGGCGTAAGCTCAACTTCCAAGGCAGAAGCAGTGGCCACCTCCGTTCTCACCCAGATGGCGGACCAGAGCACGGAGCCAGTGCTTTCCCAGATCATCATGGCGCCTCCCTCCCAGTCACAGCCTTCAGGAAGTTGATTAAAAACTTGCATTGCATCAGTTTCTTAGATATACATTTGTGACTTTAAAGGGAAATCAACAAAAGACCAGTCTCCATCTAGGAGAAATTGTAGCTTAAAATTATTCATTTTTAAAAATCCAACTTAAATTTGGCTTTAATGATTGGCAGGTAAAGATGAGACAAGACACCAGTTCTAGTCTCTTTGCAAAAGACTTTTTTTTTTCTTAAGTATTAGTTTTACTAGTTATTTTTTGTGCTTAATGTGTAAAGCGTGTGTACAGTACAATGTGGTTTATTTCACTTTTAATTTGGTATTATTTCAACAAACATGGGGGTGATTTACTAAAGGTCATCCCCAAAACTGTGATAGTAATATTATGTGACATTTTTATACCAAAGTTCTGCATAGTCCCTATTGACTTTGTGATGTTAACAAGGTCATAAAGCACTAGGCAAGAGAAGACAGTAACAGTAAATTTGCTTTTGGTCTTTTTGCCTTTTTGTTGTTTTGCACATTATGAGAGGAAGAACATTGGGAGAAAACTGTTTGGGTTTTATGTATAGCATTTTGGTTGGCTTTTTAACTGTTGGGGTTTTTAATTTTTTTGATAGGGCCAGTACAGTATATGAGATACAGTACTCTTATGCACATACCTATCCTGGATGAGGATCATTACTAAATAGATTTGATTTTTTTTCCAATTTTAAATTGATGTCAGGTGGTTTTTTTCCCCCCTCCAACACTTTCATTCTGGGGGGAGGAGAGCTTTATTTCTCCAGTCAGAATAGGATATCTATAATTACCCTTTGTTGCTAGGCTGAAACCAGTAAGCATATTGTAAAATACAGGGTTATCAAATTTGGAATACTTAGTATTCCAAAGTAGGTTGATATTTTGTGGATTTTTGAGTCACAGACTAGGAGTTTACTCATGGTTTTGGATGCCAGAAAAGCCTAAAATCCTTCTTCAGACAACTCAAGACTTTTTTTTGTCATTGTCTTGTATTTGCAAGCTAACTTGTACTTAATTCTTGTGTAAGCACTGTCATCTTTTAGTAGCAACAATTTTGATACCTTTCTTGTGGAAAAAAAAAAAAAAAATCAGTATCTACCGTATCTTGGAAACAATGTAATTATAATGTGGTGTGTGTGGTGTGTGCGTGAGAATGGTTCAGTAGTTAATGCCAGCAGTCTTTTGCTTGAATGTTTAAAGATGCCTTCAATGTGATGCTGGCTGATAGGTGATTGAAGTTTTAAAATGTTATTTACTGTGCGAACTTGGATAACTAACATTCCATGATGTAGTTTGTTTCTGATGAGATGATTGTAGGTACACTTTTTCTCATTATCCAATCATCTGTAGGATATTGAGTTTTTTTTAAATGTGCCATTATCTATTTTGATTCTGTACTCATGTTCAAAATACAGTACAATATTTTACAATAGATTAAGTTGTTTTAAAAAAAAAAAAAGTAGATGTGTGCTTTCAGGTCGGAAAACTTTGTATAATAGCAAAAACAGATGCATAGTAGCAACTATGGCAGTAAAGCAGGATTCCATTATGTATATAACAAAGATTTAATGCATTTATAATGGGTTGTGTAGTTCATTTGCTCTTCCTTCTCCGTCACTATACTATGTGTTTTTAAGTGTCAGTGCCATCAAGTTTCTATTTGATTCAGTTTTAAATCTAAAAATGTAATTGATCTACAGGAAAATTATAATTTCTACAGTATATATACAGCCATGCTATAAAGAAAACTGGACAAAGAAGTTATCTAAGTCATATATGTATCATTGCAGGGCTTTGAGCATGAAAATAATAGGGATTCTAATTATTTTGTATTCTTAAACTAAGAAAGTTGATAACCTCATGTGTTTAAAAGTCTTACTTTCCCAATTTCATTATGAAAAGCTGTAACAGTTACTGAGTGTTTCCAGGATAGTGAAATACAGTGGACCTCTTGTGAGAAGGAAATTAATTGCAAAGGCACAAATTGTGAATTCTGCAAGAAAGCTATACAGTCACTTTTCATTGTAGTTTTGGTGGACTAGGTAAGGCCTCATTGATTATACTATAATTTGCTCTCCTAAACACAAAGGCTTTTAAATCATATTTATATAAGTGGAGTTTTTTTATAACAAAACTGTCGCGCTTGTAAAATGTCTACATAAGTGTATAGGAGACATGTAAACAGTTAATGAATTTAACAGTGGGGCTGGAAAAAGAACCATTAAAATCTGTGCTCAGCAAATAGAGAAAATTTATTAGTTGTACTACCATGGATTCCATTTTGAGACGTATGTCACACTACTTCTGTACTTAGCATTTTGGGTCTTTACATTTGACATGTTTCACAAACTGTACTGTTTTCTTTTATGTGCAGTTTGCATGAGTAAATCATCAAAGAGAATAAAATCTATCTTTAAGTTATGTTCCTATTTTAATGAAATTATAATTGTTCTAAAAGGCAGCACTGTCTTCAGACTTATTTCTTCATCCTTGCAATTTTCAGCATTTTTTGGAAATCATTACTATAATGTCAGAGTGATGTTATGTAAATAAGAGCACACATTTCTTTGGAATAAGCCAAATTCCATTGCTCTGCAGTTGAGCCTCCAGCAGCTTCTGAGGAACAAGACCTATCATTAGTTACAGGAGCCCGAGGTAATCTGTAGATAACGTTCATAAACACAGCTTGGTGATGCCAGGTGTTGCTCAATCATTTCTGGTTGCCCTGACTTCCACCTCAAAAGCACTGTACGTAATCAGGATTCCCAGCTAACTTCCAGATGCCTTCTTTTCTATGAAGCCAGGAAATACCAGCTATAGTTAGATGAACTGCTTGCAGTTGTGTTGTGAAAGGTTTAGGAAAAAATTACGCCCTCGTGCTTGATTTTTAGATTATTAAAATGGTTTGGGCTCACTTATGTATGTTGGAGACATATATGGAGTGGCACATTCTATTAGAATTTGAAAAGCTTTTGACAGAACTGATGCACAGGCTTTGGAGGAAACAGAACGGGTAAAGTTGCTGTGTGTTTGTGTTTCTTGCATGTGTTGACCAAAGGAAATTAAACTGCACACAACTTTGAGCCCAGTATGAGACTAATGCCCAAGGCTTCTTGCTTCATTATGTTCTTAGATTTCTATGTGGGTTATGCTTATCACTCCAAAGTGGGGGGGGGGGGAAGCATGGGGGCTGTATAACAGGGCAATGGGGCAGGGGAAAACCAACCCACCTTTTCAAGTCTACATTGTAAGACCACCTGGGTTTATACCTAGCCATCCAATCCAAGTAAGCTTTTTTTTTGTTCTCTTTAAAATGCTGGGCAAAGAAAGATATTACACTAATGGAATGAGATGACAGAAGTGTTGGATGAGCACTGATTTCAGCTACCAGGATTACAGAAGTAATTTGCTCAGAGACAGACACAAACATTTTAATTGGTCATCATAAATGATAATGAGGAGAAAACATAGTCAAATTAAGTGCATCCTAATAAAGTATGGTATATTACATTGCATTGAAGTAAACTTCAGCAATGCTTTTTGACGTGATTAATATACTCATGACAATGTGTTATCATGCATTTATATGCTGCCTGTTGCTTCCCTTGGTAGAGAAGTAATTTGAACTGCACTCATTTACACTGAAGAACAGTGAGTGTAAGATTGGCTTACAGTAGTCTTTGCCTTTACATTTTTTTTAACTAGGGTATCAACTGAAATACAAGTATGATCTATTTAACCTGTGTCTCCTATAACACCTTAGGATGACACTATCAATAAATAATTTGGATTTTCAAATATTTATATTCTTTAATAGTAAGTCTCCTGTCTTTTTTTTTTTTTTTTTTTTTTTTTAATAAAATATTTTTTTTTTTTTTTTTTTTTTTTTTTGTTTTTTAT
>JANHGN010004802.1:19932-40478 GCA_024605025.1 Megaceryle maxima | reverse complement strand
AATTATAAAATCACTCCTCACATAAAAAAAATTCAGCTTACTTATTTAAAGCACTCTTATGTATTTGTCAGTTCTTGAGCTGCTATGAGTAGTCCAAAGTAGTATTTTAGAAATAGAAATATATTATAATAATAGTCTAATATTTCATCAAGTGTTTCCTTTGAAACTTCTCCAACGCAGACAACTTTATTTGCTCTAATTAGCCAGAGCATAAGGAAATAACTGCTCACAAGTCATTCGTGTTGTGATTAGGAATTTCCAAGGAACACTGCACTAAGTGGAACTACAGATTGTAAAGAAACTTTTTGATTCTTGGGTCTCTTAAATGTTTTTTGAAGGTCATTTGTTTTTATGTCACTAGCGGTTTCCGTCTTTCTGCTTCTCAATCTCTTTTATGTTTCTTCAGCGATGCAACAGCTGGATATATTCTTGGAGCTCCCTAGCTGTGTGTATCAGGCACTTTGTTCAGCTTTTTGCAGAAAACCTGGACCTGGTTAACCTCGTAGATTCATAGTCCTGAGATGTTTCGTATTGGGCGAGAAGTTACAAGACAGTTTAGATCTTAACTGAGGTGCTTTATCTCTGCCTGTAGCTGTCAGCAAACTACAGCTTTGAATCACTCTCTGGAGGAATCTGCCTTTCTCCATTGACTTTTATAGGAAGCTTAAAGCTAAATGTTTACAGTTAGCCCAAGTAGCCCCTCTAAGGTGTGCTTTCTGTTCTAGCCTGTTCTTTTATGTGGGAACATGTTGAGCAAAAAATATCTCAGCGTGGTGCTCTGGGTTAAGTAATTATATTCATAGCTTGGACTGAATTTGCCTGCTGGCAGATTTTCCATAGCTGCCCCCCCTTCAGGAGGTGCTGCTGCTGACCTGGTCTGCACCGAAAATTGAGGCCTAATCATTATTGATAACGATTGAGGTGGAGCCTTTCTGATAGTAACGTATTTCTGTCTGAGAAAAGTTTATAGGTTCAAACCTCAATAGGTCAGTAATAAAAAATTTGCAAAGTCTAAATATTTGGGAGTACAAGGCACTGCTATCACTATTATTTCTGTTAGCTGTGTGTGGGAGGATTTTTTTTAAGGAACGTACCTTTTTTACAGCTTGTCAAACCACATATACCCAATATAACTTCTGGGAATTAATCTGTTGACAGTGACCAGTACAGCAGGACTTGTCCCAGTGGAATAATATTTTATTACTGTCAGGAAATGGAGAGCAGTAAATCAGTATAAAAATTCCTATGGTCTGTTTTGTTCATACAGATACATCACAGTGCTCATAAAAAGAAAGTTTTCTTTTAGTCATTTCTGGCTTTCAGAATACTGAAGTACTGACTAAAATTGATTGGGTGGATATAATTTCAACCTAGGCTTTTATAAAAAGCTTTGATCATCCATTATTTTATATTAAACCATAAGGTATAAAAAATTGATGGGGTACAATGCCCATACACATTAGATAACTATGGAGCAGTATATAGCTATACTATTTCAGAGCTTGCAGAGGAGTAAATTTAGATGATCCAAGGCTTTGACTTTTTTACTGTTTGGTTAACTTTATTAAAATTGAAAAGCCGGATGGTGATACATAACTTTGGTACATTTATTTGGCATGTTTGAGACTTGCAAGAAGTACTTGACTAAGCTAGTGTGGTGGACAGAAAGTATATTCCACAAAAATATCCATAAGGAGTATCCTATGTTACATATTTAGGCTTATGGATTTGGAATTAATTGTAACCTTTTGGTGACATGGACAACACGCAGGGTACAAACAAAAAGCTCCAGTTGTCTGGGGAGGGGAGATTAATGGGACATTCTGAGATTTTGGGTCAATATTATGTCAGTAAAAATAATAGAGAGAAAAATACTGTAACACTGTCAGTTCCTTCCTTCCTAACACAATACAAGAAGTGAAGCAAATAATTTAGACACATGGTAACTGGTGTATCTTAAGCAATGATGGGTCTAACATGAGAAGAATTAAATAATGGGAAATAAGAGTAAAGCAACAGGATCCCATTTAACCTTTTCTACAATATACATTTAGTATATAAATTTAGTCTAATTGAAATACATTCATTGTATTTAACAAATATTTCACTAAAATGTTTTGGGAATAACTTAAAAAATAACTGTACAGTAAAAAGTAGTAAAGTTAGCTGCTGAGGCCAAGGTAAACTTGCAAGTCATCAGTATTTTTGACTGCAAGATTCATTGCCAAATGAGTGTTTAGATTTATTTATTTTTCCCCTGCTTTCATAAAGTATTTCAGTATAAACAGGTAAAATTCATGTCTTTAACTCCTCAGAGATGGTTGGTGCAAGCGGCCTGTCCTTGGCAGTGGGATTGTTAGGTAAATAGCTGCGTCACTTTGATTGAACACTTACCACAGAAGTAAATTACTTATTTTCTTCACTTGAGTGATGACCAATGTATGATGGTTGTTGTACTGTTGCAGAATTGCAACAAATTTCTCCTTGAAATTAAAATTCACTGTGAAAAACACCTTAGAGCAGGAAGAATAGTAACTAGTGCATAACTCCATTTATTTTGTCACCGGGAGCAGAAACTGTATTAAGCCAACAGTAACATGTGCTTTCTTTTTCTTTACAGATGTGCTCTTTATGCCATTGTCCTGGAGCAACCATTGGCTGTGATGTGAAAACATGTCACAAGACATATCACTACTACTGTGCTTTGCATGATAAAGCTCAGATAAGAGAGAAACCCTCACAAGGCATTTACATGTAACTATTATTTATTTGCTGTGTTTATTTTTCTATTTGTATTTCACATTCTTTGTTAAAAGAAAAAAAAACCAAAACAAAACAAAATGCAAAACAACCAGCAAAACAAAACAAAAAAACCACTTTGGAATCTGAACAAAAAAATTCTACTGATGAATGTGGCATTCAAAATAGTGATGTCCTAGAAAAGTGTATTTTTCACTGCAAGAATTGTATATCAGTGAGTCTTACAAGTGGGAAAAGAATGTACTGGCATTTAAATTTAAAAGATGAGTAAATAATCTGTGAATCGTGACTGACTTGACAGTTTTCAACTACTTTGTTTATAGGATTTTATGTCGAAAACACAAGAAAACTACGCATAACTCTGAAGGTAAAATTATTCAATATAAATTTTTCCCATTGTAGAAAGATATTTGATTAAATTTATTTTTTTTCTGGATGATATAAATGCTTTCAGTAAAAATCAGAACTCCTTTTTTTTTTTGTTTTTGCTCAGAAACAATGAGTTTGGAAGCCCATCTGATTTCTGTATTTTCTCTGAAAATTATTTGTTGAGGTGGAAAAAAACCTAAACCAGAAATTTTCGGATGCTTGAAAGATATTATGTTCTGTCAAAACAAAGTTTGGGTAGAAGTAATGCATTCCCTTCTGGGAAGAATCTGGCTTATATTTGTAGTTAAATATTCATAATATTAACATCTAAAATATTTTGTCAAGTAACAGCAGATTTTTGCTATTGCTAATGTTCCTAAAGTTTCACTTTTTCTTTTTTTTTTTAACTGTTGAATAGAGTTTAACCCTTCAAATAGGAAGGACCTAATAGTAAATGAAAAGGTCTGTAATCAGATGACTTTCTGAGTCATTTTGAGAGAGCCTTCATAAAAGCTCTGAACCTTTGCAGAGGAGAGGAGTGAAATGCGTGAGGGGTGATATGCCACAGATGTACATAAATCATGGTTACAATTCCAAACTAGTTGTGCTATTGTGCATTTATGCAGATGTGTTTTCTTTTTCCTTTTTTTTCTACTGTGTATGAATTTGGGTAAGCAAACTGTTCTTAGTTTATTTTTTGCATTACTTTCAACTGCAATGTCATCACGTTTAACTAATGAGGAGTACATGACTCTGGTGAAGATCGAATTTCCTAAATTACTTAAGTCTCTTTCTGCCAAATGTATTTTTAAGGCAATATACCACTTTTTATGCTATGGGTAGTAGATCTATTGATGGTAAGGTTTGGATTTTATTTCAACGTTCAGAAAAATTTTGAAGGCAGTAGCAAATCCTAAATGAAAACATTTTTGTTGTTGTTTTTTAAATCTATTTGAATAATTGTCACGTGCTTCGTATAAAACACTGATTTTGCTATTGCAAGGTTTAAACAAAAAAGAGCAGTATACGTGTTCTGAAAAAGAGACAGGGCCACATTATCTCGTAGTTTGGCACTTTGTTTCTTTGTTTTGGCATTTGTTTTGCTTCTTAGCAGAAACAGAATATGAAAGACATTTGAGTTCAGAGAGATTAATCTCTTTAACTGATATTTAAGCATAATCATTGTACTTACTCACAAGTGGCTCAGTGTTTGACATCTGTTGAAAAATTCCTCCAGTTCTTCACGGAGCCCAATGCCAGTGGATGACTTGTTCCACTTGGAATTCCTTGCGGGATCTGAACTTGTGTTTTTCTTTGAGAAAAGAGTTTTGAGAAACCATTCTCTCCTGTTCTCTGATGTCATTCTCTAACAGCAGATGCTTTAAAATTTCATATGGATATATTTGTCTGAGAAGACATGGGAAAAATTGCTAGAGGCATAGTGGCTTTTTCTTCTTATGTGATGATGATGGCAGTTTATTAAAACATTAAACTAGACTCATCCGAAGAGACCTGACTGAGGGTAGGCGAAGGAGGAATGAACAACATCATTCAGAAAAACTGAGGCCAAAGAATCCAAAAGTATCTTACTTAGCATTTACTTTTGCACAATTCTGTTAAAGCATAATAGAACTAAATATTTTAATGCGTCTAGAAATATGTGTAGCTATAACTCCTTTTTTTTTTTTCTGTTATTTTTTTTCGTTTAATATTTGACCGAAATTTTACTCAGTGCCCTTTCCTAATGAATATGTTCTCTTTTTAGTCTATACAGTTTAAGGAACTATGTCCACAAAGTATTACTACTTAGAATTACGGATTTGATAATCCCAAACACTGGGGCTCTGTTGTGATAGATCTTTAAATCAGAGAAAGCAAAAATACATACTGCAGCCCTCTTATGGAAATGACTTAGTGTTGTATAGCAATCGTATTTTGCTACATAGAAAACTATCTTTAGAAGACAGAAATAGACAGGGTGGTTTTCAGAGTTTAAAGAAGAGACATTAGAAGGTTTGTTTCTTAATATTTATATGCTGAAGTTCAGTGAAATGGTAACTGGAAGATGTTGGATGGTGAAATTAAGCTTTATATACGTATCTTATTGATTTATTTCTTGAGAAAAATATGAACATCAAAGAGGAATTTCAATGTGGAAGAGTGGTGGTGGTGGTGTGTGAAATCAGAAAGGATTTTCAGAGAAGAGTGACTAGACTAGCTAGGGACACTAGATGCTAAAATAGTGGCGCTTTTTTTTTTTTCCTGTCTTGTTTTTGTTCCTTGGATCTGTGAATCCTGGCTCTCAGCAGTGTTTTCATAACAGAATAGTTAAAGCTCACCTGTGGTTATGTCACTCAGTGTAGGTGTACAGAGGCACTGGGGTTACCAGTCCTTGTTAATTGGAAACATTGCTCTTGCTCTGGCATAATGGTGGGTTGTGTTTTTCTTGGTCCGTGTAGACCATCTGGGGGTTTATCCTTTGTTCTCTGTATCCAAATTTAATTTTTGTGGTCAAAGTAGGTTTTTTTTATGTCACTTAAATTAGGAAATGTTGGAAGAGTTTTTAGGAGTGTTTGGTGCAATCCAGAACAGCTTGTTTGTTTTTTTTTTTTTCCTGTAGGTAGTAGTGCTGCATTAGTACTGTGAGATAATTTTTTTTTTTCCTTCCTTTCCCTGGAAAGTAGATGCTTTTGGGGGCATACTCATTCAAGTCTGAGATCTGGCTAATATACCTTTTGTTAGAAGTTCTGTTTAAAAAGTATATCCATTAACCATTTAATAACTGTTAAAAGAAAATTTCTTGAGAAATTAAAGTTACCCAATTAAAACCTAATAAAAAGAACTTCCTAGATGTTACTTATTGCTGTCAGGAAGTTCAAGTGGTACAAAAATTCATCAGACTAAGTATCTCTCATAAGACAAAATTAATGAGCCATATGAGTTCATTTTCCTTTAACTGAAAGGAGTTGCTGAACTACTTTCTCTTTTCTTTGAATACAAAAATATGAAAAATGGCAGAAAATTCTTGTGCTCTTAAATCCATTATCTGTTTCAGCAGATTGATGAGTTTGTTTAATTTATCTGCATGGCCTAGCCTTTGGGTGACATAGAACAGGAAAATTGTGTTTCTCCTATGTTCCCTTTGTGTATATATGTTTGAGGGATTCTTCTGTGATGTGTTCCCACTAACTGGAAAAAGGACAGTAAAAGTGAGATACTCTCACTTTCTGCTAGGCTGTGGCTGTGAGGTCAACAGACTTGAAGACACCTGCTCAGAGGAGCAGACCAAGTTAATGAAAGCTTCATGTCTAGATTTTTCTCTTGCTAGTTACAAATCTAACAAAATAACCTGACTTAAACTTGAGGTAATAGTTTAATTCATGATTGAGGCAAGCCGTCTTAAGTTTCCAGTACCTCATAAGTTACAGGAATTGCTGCCAGTGCTTTCAAACTATCACAGCTAACTAGTAGTTGAATTACTGTTCAGTTTAATACAATGTAATTTATTCTTTTTGAAGAATAGAGTATTGTTGAACTAAGGTTTTGGAACTGTTTCTTGGACTTTATTCTAAAGTACTGGAAATAATTGTTGAAAAATTTATAAGCTGGTATCTTTCAGTTCCCTGCAGGTGGGGCTGCCCTGGCCCCTGTGTTGGATTTAAAACAAATTCAGCTAATCAGGAATAGTTTAGTATAAACTAAGATAAGAAGGTAATTTCATTCTTCTGTTACATAGTGGTAAAACAAAGAATAATGAAGACAGCCATGTGACTCTTTATTGTTAATGTTTACAACGGATGCTTGGGAACTGTAGGGTCAGAAAATAAAGTGTCGATAATTCTTATTGTAGCTGTACTCAAAGCCTCAGGAAATTATGTTTCCACAATGGAAATAAGGACATTCTCAGCATCCTTTTCATGTTATTCTAAAGATCAAACATGAAATCTGTGCTTCTTGTACCGCTTGGTAAGTTGAGTCAGGATTAATATTTCTCCGAGGCCTATTTAGAGATGCTGCAATCTGTATCAAACCAACTACTTTTTCAAAGCACTGTGTGAACCAGAGGCTGGCAGGAAAACATCCGAAACTTTTTTGGCATTGTAGTTAGGTAATATCCTGATTCATCTTTGGACTCTTCAGCCAGTGTTTGTTCCTAGTTGCACTTTCTATAACGTGGTTCACAGCATTAGCTTGCCTAATGTTGCACGCGCTGGTGCCAACAGATGTACAAGTTGCCCTAACCTTGCAGTTTGGTGTTGGTTCACTTCTTGCTGGTGGATGGTAACAAACTCCTCTTAGGCTTTGCTAACTCAGCCTTCTTGTTCTCTTTTGGAGAATGCTGCTCTGAATGTGGCAGCAAAGATGTATGTAATGTTATGATAAAACCATTGGTCCAGGCAGTGTTAGCAGTTTCCTACCCAGTCCATTAGAGACTAACGAGGCATTCTGCAGAAGCATCACAATGGCATTTCTTACCAGAAAACACACAGCTAATGGAAAAGGAAAAAAATGTAAAATGTGGTGAATAGTTTGTCCTGTCTGAGCACTTGTCCTGTGATGTTTACATTCTAATTCTCCTTCCTATCTAGCAAGATATTATACAAATAGACACTTGGTCAGCTAACTCAAAAGCTTTATCATACCAGTTGTCATAAGCTTTCTGATTATGCAGATAAGCTGAGTCTATTGTCTGTCTTCAGACTTTGCCGAAGATTGTTTGCATTTAGATTGTATGGTCATTAAGGACAATTTTATTCATTTTCTATGTTAGAATCTGTGTTTTTATGTTCTTTGTACTTAATTAAAGAAATAATCTCAAGTACTTCATACCACAGACGCTATTCAGTCAAAAATAGCTATTGGACAAGAGTCATCAGTTCCTTGAGGTGCCTGATACGTTCAAAAACATATTAGTGATGGGACATAAGGGGTAATTCAACTTTTTTCAGCACTTTGTTCAATTTACATCATTTGCTGATAAAAGCTACTATTAATTCATTATTTATTTACCTGATTTTGTATTTTATTGCAAGAGGTTTCATGCAAAACCTCTGATTCTTACTAAGGCTTACAGATGCATTCATAGCTTTATTATTGACTACTGGGACAAAAAGGCTTTCTCTTTTGTTGGTTTGGTTTTTTGTTTATTTGTTTTGTTTGTTGTTGTTGCTGTGGTTTGGGGTTTTTTTAATTGAAAATAAAATATGTTGCCACATATGATTTATTGAGTTTCAGCATATTTTAAGGGCATTTTCCTTTAACATGCTAAAGTACTTTTTTCTTTCTCTGCTATATTTAATTTCTCTTCTAAAAATCTGTTAATGTTGATTTTGTTCTGTAATTTTTAGTTTCTGTTTTATCCCAACTGCACTGTAGAACTTTAAATACATATGTGTGATTTCAGATTTACATAACAGTGTGTCTAAGCCACTTCCGCGTTCATTTTGGCTCCTTTTTATGTACAGCCTTACTTGCACATATATGTTGTCAGTCTGTTTTGTTTATTATCTTCCACACACAAACTTAGCCCCCTTTGCTTCTGGCTCACTTAGTCTGTTGCTTAAGGTAATGTAGGAGACGGATACAGAGAGCAGTACTGGCCTTTATTGTACACATCCTCTTTTTATTTGGTCTTTCACAGCCTTTAAATCACTTAATTATTTTATTACTTTGCTTTAACCTAGCTTTTGGAAAAGGGTGATTCCATGTCTATTTCAAGCTGATACAATATAGAATAAAATATAGCTCTTCTCTGCCAAGACTTATTTTAAACAGCAAAGCATCTTGATCCTTTTCCCTTCTAGTCATGATCAAAGGAGAATTTTTAGATTTCTCTCTGAAGCAGAGTCTCCCTGTTAACAAGTTTATGTAATACAGCCTTTTGCTAGTCTTCTTTTTGTGGTACTTTGTACTGCTCATGGATTTCTAAAATGCATATTTGGGGCTGTTGCTGCTCATCTTTTCCCTAATTGAAATTTACAGTTTCATGTTCTTAGGTGCTTTTTAAAATACAGAATGGTTCTTCTTGATTTCTACCCCCACCCCTCCTTCTCAGACCATACTGCATATTAAGCTTGGTTTTTTTGGATATAGCATGTAGGGACTTTGGAAGGCAGCTTGTAAGATACCTCCTTTCAGGACTTTCAGTAACATTGAATGTTGAGAATATTATCATGATTTTAAAAATCAGTGCAGTAATGGGATACAGGACGGGGGGCAGTTGAAGAATATCTAGGGAATCTCAGGGGACTCAGAGTATGGGTGATACCCATGATAAAACATCACCTGGTCAGGGAGGAGTTGAACAATTTTTTGTGTTTTCCTTAGTTCAAGCTGACATGAGAAGTTGGAAACACCCAACCATCAGATGCCAGGGAAACAGGGTAAGCTGGCAGTGGGCTTGAGGGGAGGGATAGGGCACAAACCAAATTGTATATGAAACAGTAAAGGCCATCCAAGGCAGGAGTATTTTAAAGATGGTTACAGTCTCTTCCTGTACAGTTGAACTAGTTCATAGTGCTGATAAAAATGAGAGAAACTTTACTGTTTTGAAGTATCGGTCTTTCAGATACATGTGGTAGAGCAGATCCTTGAATCTTAGTAGAGTTAATCTGTAGGTCTATGTCACTTGTAGAAGGAGACCTAAATCTGCAAGGAGTTTTATTTTAATGAAGGGGTCATGTAGCATTTAGATTTCAGTGAACTCTGAACTTTCTTGGAAGTACTGGTTTTGAGCAGAGAGAAGGGGTTTTGAGGAAAGCTGTGCAATCCTGATTAGTGGGGTTTTTTTGGTGGGTTGTTTTTCTTTTTTTTTTTTTTTTTTTCCTCCTTTTATCTTACACTGAAACCATCTTTTAAAATTATAGCATTTTTACTTTTGAAAGCTTAAATAATTGTCAGCTTAAAAAGTTACTCTATAAGGACGCTGTGACATTTCTTATAAGCGGTTGATTTTCATAACGTGTGCTTGGTTTTTAGCAAGTATGATTCACTTCCAGTTTTGAAAGTGTGACTGTGGAGAATTCAGGGTATGCTTTAATGTTATTTAGAGAATAGGGGTGGACTAAGAGGTAGAAAGCATTATGGTTGACAGAATTGATAAGGAGCTTTGGAAAAAATAAGGGATGTTGGTGAATGGACTACACTTGCTTCCTCAAATACAGTAGGAAAATTATTTTGGAAGGAATATTTTTAACTTAGTGATGTTACATAAAGGGTCATGAATTCAATAGTCACATTTTTGTAAGAGTTTTTTTTTTTCTAGAATAACCATCTATGATTTCTGTAAATGTAAGAGACAAAGATTGACAAATTTCTTTTAATACATTTGTGAAGAGTTCATATAAAGAGGGATAAGATTCAAGGGAATTCTTTTCCTTGAAAGGGGTTTTTACACTGTAGTAAAACTTGTTATATGCTGTCTGAGAGGTATGGTATCTAGATTGCATAATCTTGCTTGGGGAATTTAACAAGTAATGATAAATGAAAAATAATGTTGGTAAATTCTGTGAGGAAAATGTAAAATGTATTTTTTCGTTAGATCATCTGTGTCATCATGGGTTTTTGGGTTTTGTTTTTTTCAGAGTAAAATAAGCAGTCCTTTTGTCATCTAATTAGTAAAGAATAGTATGTATATATTAAAGCACAGGAATGTTGTGCTATGTAGATGGATGTATGTTAGCAGTATTTTGGGAATATCTGTATGTAGCTGAATCTTTCAGTTTAAGCCAAAATAACTGGCAGGTTTTCATTCATTTATTTTCAATTTTTTTGCCTCTTTCTAACAATCCAACAGAGAAAAGCTTTGGGGGCTTTATGTTTCAGTATAACCTGGTGTGATACATTTGGATTAGTTTTCTGTCCTTCATTAATAAATGTGCAGGAAGTGGTAGCAACAGACTTGTTAGACTAAGCTTAATGGGATACACTTGTATGCAAGGCCTTGGGCCAGTAGTTCAGTTCTCTTCTACTCCAAGTTGATGGCTGTGGAATATGTTTGAGTCTTTGACTTCAAACTTTTATATAGTTAGGTCACAATCACGAGTTAGAAATGTGATTTGATTTTTATGTGATAATAGATAAGACAGACAAGTTCTGGCAAAGCAGCACGTAGTCTCAAAGAAAGACATCCTGTCTGGATACTGAGACCTTGATATAATGGTGTTAAGTGCCATAGCAATGCTTAAATAGTAATAATACCATGACAGTTAAGTGTCCCATTTTTGTATGGAGTAGATGTTCCACATCTTCTCATGAGGATTTCCTTCTCTTTGGGGGCTTATACCGATGTTTGTGGTTTGGATTTTGAGAAGCAAGTTCTTCAGCGGTGTGTGTGAATGTTTCTTTAAACAAGTCAAGTCTGCTGAAATATCTGCAGTTTGAGCAGCGGTGGGTGTTGCATATTAAAAGAAAACAGATGCTTCTGGGAGCAGCTGATGATCAGAAGAGTTGTCAGTGACTAAACAGAGCTGGTTATTCAGTATCAGATATAATTTCACTAGATCATACTGGAAGCAATCTTACGTTTGCAGAATTGATCTGTATTAACTGTAGAGCTTTGGGTACTCAAAAGGACAGTGCTAGAATACTGGACTACAGTTCTGGGTAGCATTCAGCCATGGAGCTGACATTTTCAAGGGAACTTGTCAGACTTCTTTGGTATGTCTGTGTTAAAAATATATGTTCTTATATTCTTAATGGTCTATAAATACTTTATTTGGGATCTTGTCAGTATGGATGATTTTCTGTAAACTGGTGGATGCTTTTAGCTGTAAATGTAAAAATATACTGTAGCTGAAGTGAAATTTTATATTTGTTTCATGGAGGCAGAATACATTTCAGTTATAAATTTTTTATGTTGTGTGATTTTTAAAGTTAAAGCCAAAATGGGTGAGCTTTTTTCTTAAGTAAAAAGGCAGCATAGGAAGCACTGGCATAATATCAAGGGCAATTTATGTTGGAGTTGTGCATTAAAAAAAAAAAAAAAAAAAAAGTGCATCTAGCACATCACATACTACAATATTTTGAGATTTGTTATTTACCACTATTAATATTTTATAATAATTTACTTCCTTAATATAAAGTCTCTTATGCACACACCTCAATGTACCTTGCAGGAGTTGACTGTTAGTCTTAATTTACAACTAAGGGAATTCTGACAGATTGAGTTGCTAAGAGATTAACAAGAGCCATTGACAGTTACTTTGAAAATATGTATAAAGTGTTACAAGACAAATGTTAAATCATCTTTAAACAAGAGTCTGAATTTGACTTCAAGAATATTGTGAATCTCTACAATTTTAGGAAACAGAAGCAACAAAGTCAGACTAAAAATTCTTGGCATAATACACTAGGATTTTTGATTCATTGTTTCCTTTTCAAAAGCACTTTAGGGACTGGTTCCTCAAATGAATATTTCACAAATATTGTTAGATCATCATCACTATCATGAACATTCAAATGACAAAGTAACAAAAAAATAGTAATAAAAATCACATAGTGCACAAAGACATCAGTTTATCATCACAACCATTTATTTTGTTGAATGCAAGTACTAACATGTCAGGAGAACTGAGTAGGTGCTAGAGCTCCCAGGAAGACACTTCTGTGGAAAGCTAATGCTCAGCATACAAACTAGCCCACTAGCAACAATATTGTACTGTTCCTTGTCACAGCCCTGTTGGTCTTCTCAGGATTACTAAGAGATACATGGTTGAAACTGGTTATGGTTCTCATAAACATGGTTATGAATCTCATAAAGTAATAACTAAATTCTGATTTCTGGGCATACCTTTTTGACATACCATTCTGGAAGCAAAAGTCACAGAAGTAATTTCTTACATGTGTATCCATCTTCACTTACTTACATACACAGTACGTACATTCTACACTGTAATAGTTGACTATTTTGTTAATATTTTTAATTTCACAGTGATTTGTCCACAACACCTTTATCATCAAAATACTTAAATGTCAGCTGCAGATTCTCGAGGAGTCTTGAGTTCCATTTATTATCCCAAAAGCTCCGTGAGCCATCATTTTTAGACTGATTATATATTCTCTATTTTTAGTGAAATTTTATTAATTAAGAAATTATGGAGAATTGCAGTTTGTGGGGAAGATAGCATCAATAATTTTTATCCTTAATTTGAATATGGTCCCAAAACCTTTGCATTTATACAGAATCTTACAGAAAGTTGGGGTTTTTTTACAAAGAATAAACTATAAAAATAGTAATATCATTAACCTATTATTTAGAGGTTATTTTCATTCAACAGGATAGTTAGTCTTTGAATTATGTATCTATGGATATCTTATTATCATATGCTACCTTCAATCTTAAAATTGTTATTTCAAACAATGAAGTGTAAAATAACATCTCCCGTTTTTCCAGTTCATTCTAGAAGTTATGCGACTAAGCATCTTTTAAATGCACTCTCACAACTCTTCCAGAAGATCCTAGACATTAAATGCGTATCAGTAGCCATATCTTCGAGTATTTACTGAAGCATAAGGCCTACTTTTAGTCTATGTGATGGTATGGGAATTTGAAATCAACCGGGTCCTCCAAGAGAAGGGAACAGAATTTACAATGCAGGTACACACAGCTATTTCGATATTATGCTTTAGTGTCTTATGCGTTAAAAAATGAATCTTCAATGGAAGTTTCTTAGCCTATATAATACTTTCCTTAATTCAAGTAATCTGTAACTAGAGTAGCAGTTAAGTTGCATCAGTCACACTAACACACCAGCAAGCAATGACAATGGCAAGGACACCACTGCATGCAAGGGAGAAAATGATGTGGAAGAGGACATTAAGTGAGCCTTTTACCTGCCCTTTCTCAATTAGAGCTTTCTCCAGGTCCTCAATTTTGGCCTGACACCTGAGAAGATCAGCTTGCAGTTGTTCACGAGTCTGGGGAAAAAAATAAATATTAAAAAGTGTGTGTATATTCACGCACAGCAAGGTAGACAGGTAGATTTAATTACACATATCATCAAAGTAAAGATACTTTCTACCCACTTACGGACTGTCCAGTCAGGTTTTAATGTTCTTCATGAAAATAAGTGGTTTTGTGTTTATGTTACAAAAATAGTTAAAGATATCACTTTAACAGTATTTTTCCTTCCTAGCCTAAAAATGTGTTATCACCACATATTCAGAGACAAAGCTCTTCCCAGAAAACAAACAAACAAACAAAAATAGTTTAGAAATAAAAAAGCTCTAAGAAGCTATCCATAAGTGTTAGTAATTCAAGGCATTTGTGGGGAAAGAAAAGGACAAGAAAGAAAGACAATGCAATAGGCACTGAAAAAGGCCTATAGGTGAATAAAATATATTGACCCAAAATAATTTATTTATCCCATAAACAGCATATGCCAGTCAGTTTTTCTCATTCTACATGATTACTACAATACTTAGTACACTACAGTAAATATTAACCCCTAAGTTTAGTGATGCCCTAAAAGGACCTGGATCATACAAGATACTAAACAAAAAGGATATCTCTGAAGACCTTCAGTCACTGAGGTGCCTTGAGCTACTGAAAGTACTTTTCCCACCCTATTTTAGGTACTCTTTCACCCAAACAGTCAAAAATTCCCACAGGGATTTCCTTCTGCATCTTTGCACCTTTGGGTCTTAGTTTACCTTAAGCCTCATTTAAAAGTAACAGAGAATCTTCATCCCACCAGAACATGAGGCCCTACAAAGATAACCATGCAAAAAACTACTTTCTTATTCACTCAAAAGATGGATTTGCATGGATGTGACAAGAGAGACAAAAATGTCATTAAAAAGAAAGAGCAACAAATCCAAAGTGTACTAAAGGGACAGTTTGCAGAAGCCTGCAAAATAAAATTTTTAAAAAGCTGTTAGAAAAATATTCATCCCAGGATCTCCCTTCCCATGAAGGCAAAGGAAATATATTCTGGTGTGTTGTAACAGTCAAATGCAGAAGTGCCTCTGAAGTCTTACTTTCATAGCAGAAGTAATTATATCCCTCACTCCAATTCTAGCTTGAGAAGTGTTCTCCAAAGTCCTTGTAACTTTCCTCAGCTAAGTGTCCAACTTAAAAAAAGAGTGTCAAATGTGACTAGGCTTTTCTAATATGCTGAAAACTCTAACAAATAAAGCCATAAAGCAATAATTCTACTATTATAAGAACTGTATTTCATAGGAAAAAAAAAAAAAGAAAAGTTAAGGTTGGTTGAAAGCCAATTCAAAGAACCTTGGAAAAAACAAACAAAAAACCCAAGACAAACCATGTCATATTTTAAAGTGAACCATGAATCTTCTAAATACTAGTTCTAGGGATAGTAGACTAATATCTTTATTTGTAAATAACTCCATATAATGTCATGCAGTCCACATTCTTCTGTAACATTTACCTGAAAAGCTTTGGTTATTAACACACAAATTCAGTTCCCATAAGCATACTGTTTCTATACCTGAGAATATTCAGTAAATGGATTTTAAAATTATTGCCAAAAAAAATGATGTGGATGAAATAGTGCACATGTATGACTAATAACCATCAGCAATCTAGCAATACAGAATTTTGTGAATATTTTATTAATTGTTCTAAGCATTGGAACCATTAAGCTAGTGGCAGCTCCTAGCTCTGTGATAAAAAGTGTCCATCTGCACCATTAATTTTTAAAATAGATTAACATCTTTGTCTTTCTGCATTATCAGCAACAATGAAGGCCACATATAGGAAGGCAGTAGCATGTCAGAATTCACAACGTTCAACACATTTCTCCATTTTTTGAGTTCGGGCTTTTTTTGGATGGGAAGTAGGTTAGGGGTTTTTATTAATGCTTAAACACTTTTTAGAATCAGAGTATCCTTGAGGTTGGAAAGGATCACCTGACCAACTTCTGTGATCAAAGCAGGGGAGCACCTAGAGCAGGTTGTTCAAGATCTTGTCCATCTTCTTTACTGCCTCTATCAGGTATTCATAAGATACCCCTGAGCCTTTTCTTATCCAGTCTGAACAGTCACAACTCTCTCATCTCAGCCTCTTCTTGTGTATCAATTTTCTCCAAGCCTTTAATCATCTTCACGTCCCTTCGTAGGACTCTGTCTCATATGTCCATGATTTTCCTCTACCGGGGGAGCCTAGAGATGGACCCAGCACTGAAGATGTGGCCTTATCGATGATTATGTTGGGGACTTTCTTCCTAATGCAGCCCAGAAGGCTGTTAGCCTTCACTGCAAGGGCACATTGGTGGGTCATGTTTGGCTTGGTGTCTACTAGGACCATCCCCATCGTCTTATGCAAAATGCTTGCCAGCAAGCCAGCCCTAAGTCTGTACAGGTGGATGGAGTTATTATTCCCCACATGCAGGACTTTTCCTTCCCTTTGTTAATTTAATAAGATTCCTCTTTACACATTTCTTAGGCAGTTAAATGGTCCCTCTGAATGGCAGCACAAACATCTCATGTATCAATCACTTCTCTCAATTTTGTACATCTGCAAACTTGCTGCAGATGCATTCTATTCTGTTATCCAGGTCATTATGGAAAAGGTTAAATAGTACCAGACCCGGTATCAATCCCTGCAGTACATCACTGGTGACAGACCTCCAGATGAACTTTCTGCTACTGATAACAACACTTTGATATTTCAGACAATTTTCAGTCCACCTCATTGTCCACTGCCCAGTGTGTACTTCATCAGTTTGTCTATGAGAATCTTATGGAGGACAGTGTCAAAAGACTTACTAAGGGCAAGATACAACAACCTCCCATGCTCTCAATTTATCTGCCAAGCTAGTCATCTCATCATAGAAGGCTATCAAGCTGGTTAAGCCTTGAGTTCCATTACGCAATCCATGCTGGTCACTCCCAGTCACCTTCCTGTTTTCCACACATTTGGAAACAGTTTCCATGATTATCTGTTTCATCCCTTTTTTTAGGGATCAAGGTGAGAACAACCAGCTTTCAGTTCCCCAGATCCTCCTTCTTGTCTTTCTTTCAGACAAAAGTGACATTTGTTTTCTTACAGTCCTCAGGAACCTCCCACAACTGCCATGCCCCTTAAAGATAACTGTGTGGCCTCACAGTGACAACAGTCATCTCTCTCAGTATTCAGCAATTCAAGTTCTACTTGATGCAGAATGAAGCACATGAGATGAAGATGATAGTTTTCAGCCCTATGGCTATTGCTTGCTCATTTTTATGTTACATGTTCTTTGGTCATGACACTACAGCCATTCAAGATGACACTACAGCCATTCAAGTAAAGGGTGACTTGTAAATATGCTGTTTCTAGAAATGCCCCTGTTTGCAAGGAGTTGGGATAAAGTACAAGAAATTTTGCCCTAATTTTGTATGCCACTGCTGTTCAGTGAATAGATCTGAGGACTGAGTCAGAGCTCACCAATTTATTAAGAAGTTATTTCTTTCCTCCCTGGTTTGGAAAAAAAAAGGATGGAAGATGCTAGAATGACTTCTGCTGATTTATCTCTGCACTAAATGGCTAAACACAGTGGTGGCAGAAGAGTATTCTAAAATAGAATACATAGTCAATCACACCTCAACTATCTATAGCACAGATCGCTGTGAGGATAATAAACCATTTGTTTCAGAGAGTGTAAACAATCACACATGCTGCCCCAGTATGAACAACAGTTAGCTATATACTTTTTAGTGGAAGAACACTTTCAAACTGAGAAGGATAAAAATATATTATGATATTTATATATTTGGCAAGACACTTGAACGATACCTTCCTTTGTCAGATTTTGTTTAGATTTTTAATATAAATCTATAATAAAAGTACCTAAGTACTTATAACAACCTATTCTGATTCATTACAAATCCATCATGTTGCAGGTTCAATTGTGATATCACATTCTCAATAACACTTTCTTCCTACTGAAATCTTTATTATGTGTACTAGAATAAAGAATAATGATATCTTTGTTCTGATCATACCAGATGAATCTATATTGTCACCATTGTGCTTTGCATTTCACTGACCTGCAAAGAGATCTCCTCCTATTCCAAGTTTTTTCACCTTTTTCAATGATTTCAGAGTTTAAAGAAATTTCAGTTAAAAAATTACCCTTGCTTCTCTCTCTGCATCCAGAGTTCCACCAACTTGCTCCTGAAGCAATGCATATGCCCTTTGCAAAGCTTGATACTCTCTTGTTAGCTGGCAGAACCTTAGTTCAGCTTCTTCTTTAGGTGTGCTCTTAATGAAGAGGGGGGAAAAAACCAAAAAGTAGTATTGTGCATGTAAAGATAAATATGTATGATAACAGTTTGTTTATATGACAGGTTCACAAACACAACAAGCAACACAACTCATATTGAATCTCAAAGCTTAATAAAAGTTTAAAAAAGTGGAAATTGAAGGAATAATGATTTGAAGATAACGCGGAAATGCGGAGATCAGTAACAGTTTTGACTGCACAATTTCAGGACAGTATAAGTTACTAATTCAGGCAGTAATGTATAGAAATGAGAAAAAAGCTGACTGGGGAAAGATGAGAGGGAACAGTTCTATGTACCACTGTCTTCAGCAGCAGCACTGCCAGAAGGGCTTCAGAAGGGGTAAGTTCTTTTTATAATGCAGTCCATTACTCCCTCACTCTTTGCCTCTACTATGGCAAGGGCATGCTTGCATTTTATCAGTGCAAACACAGTAACACAGAAATTATTTTTCAAAAGCTGTAAGATGAGTTTTAAATGTTTTATTTTAACATTAAGTATTTTTAATGTATTCATTTTCTTTGAATTTTGAGCAACTGACATCAACACTTTCAAGGTCTTTTCTATAATGTTGAGGGCAAGAAATGTCCTTCCTTTAATTAATTTTTGCTTCAGGAAATTCAGCTCCAAGGAAAAGAGATTACAATATCATTAAATATTATATCTAAGAAGATAGGAAGCTTCTTGTGACTGAGAAGTATAAGGCACAATTGAGTGAACAGGAAAGAAAGATTATAAAGAATATCTAATTCATGCTTTGTCCTCAGGTCTGCAGTCTTTTAAAGTAGGCCAGCTGCACAGTATATCACATTGCTGAGACAAAACTTGTCCGTGGGTATTTACTACCTATGATCATTTAAGGCTTAATGAATTGCAAAAGCCTTTCTCAGTATTGTAAGTACAGGAATAAAATCCTGGTTGTATCAAAACAGTCAAATAAATTATAAGGTCGAAAGGCAAACTATTGTCTAGTAACTACTGACTTTCAGCAAAGTAATGTGCCTATTAATCTTCTTTTGACTAATGCAAAAGGGTTTGAGAAAAACTATTTTATTTCTCAGCTCAGTATCTACCAAATCTGTCAGACAGACTATTATCTTATGAATACTATTGAAATGACTGTGGATGTGTTTAATGGATTTGAAACAGAACAAGAAATTGTCTGCCAAATGTTTCATAGCTCCTCTGGCAGAAGAGCTTAAAAAAAAAAAAAAAAAGTGTTTGCATTTATACTCCATGTCAATTTTTATAGAACTTAAGAACAAATCAACTCCTACTTACATCTTCCAAATCTTCTTCTGGTGTTGCTGGTGTCCTATCTGTTTTATCTGTGTTATATGAAGTTACAGATGATGTTTCTGAATCAACAGATTCTTCATCAAATCCAAAAAATGTCTCCACAACATGCCTCTGAAAAGTTAGTTTTTCTTAGTTACTAGCAAAACAGCTGGAAGACCCCAACGACTCAGTAAGCAGTAGCCAAGGTTCTTCTCTGACCATTATTTTAGTATTTAAGAAGAAAAAAGATTGAGCTACTTTTTCAACATCATTTGTAGAACCTCCAAGAACCAATCTGCATGTAGCACAAGTGAATCACCAACAGAATAATGTTTTAGCAAAAGTATAAAAGTTAATTACCAAAATACAGTAGAAGTTACAAGATTCACATAGAGGAATCCAGTATCTATTCAAAAGAAAGTAACCTAGTACAATGCAACATATAATATGTGGAACCAAAGGGGATAATATTCCAAAGAACAATGAGCAACTAATTTTAGAAAAGAAGAAAAGAAGAAAAAATTATTAATTTATAATATCTATTCTGTGAAATCCTACTTAAAAGTATAAATTACTGGTTTCCATTTATTTTTTCAACACAATCATTCTCAATTATTTAAAAAGTTTGATTCAATAGTATGACTAACCAAAACTTATGCTTAGGGAAAGCCAACATTTCAATGCACATTAAAAAAAAAAAAATCTGTAATTTAATCAATTAAATGAATGCTTACAGAAAAATAGAGAAAATGAGAAGCCAGTGGAACAGAATAGTACAATATTAATTAAAAATAATGTGATGTTTTATATAAAACATCACAACTACAACAATTCTTTCACCATTTTAAGAGCACCCTTTACATCAGCTTCCTAACATAGGCTCTGAAAGCAGCAAATTTCCATAGAAAATGTAA
>JANHGN010004802.1:6292-19832 GCA_024605025.1 Megaceryle maxima | reverse complement strand
TGAAAACATTTTTCTGGTTTCAATGTAGTTTAAACGAGTCATATTTTCAGTGGAGGTGAATTTATTTATCTGATGACATATTTTGGGTCTGAAAGTAGAAGTTGTAAGGAATGCTAAACCTTCTTCATCTGTTATAAAAATGCAAACCTGTGTGATATGTAGAAAGAAGTAAATATTTCCAGGATCTGCAATTGCATGTTTGTAATAAATGGAAAAATAGTTGCTATTTTTATTTCTGAGCAAAACGCAGAAAATATGGGGGGTTTTTTATTGTCTGGTTTTTTTGTTTTGTTTCTTTGTTTTATTTTGTGTAATTTTCTCTAGAATGTTATTTCATGGTGTTTTCTAACTTCTAAAGCAGATTTAGAAGAAAGTATCAATGAACACGAGTTGGAGCCTTCACCTCCCAAAGGAAAAAGGAGGGGTCGTAAGGGAAAGCCAAGAAAAACAAATTTAAAAGGGCAATCAGAAGACACTAGATCTACGTCCTCACATGGCACAGATGAAATAGAAAGCAGTTCCTATGTAAGCAGTAAATATGCTAAACTTCTTAGAAGACAGAATTGCTTAATTTCTTCTCTGCAAATATAATTTTTATTAAAATTTGCATTTGTCTGAGCCTCCAGCTGGTGGCCACAGGCTTTTAAAATTACAACCTTATTTGTAACCCAGCAGTATATTTTAGTAAAATGTTTTTCTTTCAGAGAGACAGGTCTCCCCACAGAAGCAGCCCCAGTGATACAAAACCTAAATGTGGATTCTGTCATGCAGGTGAAGAAGAAAATGAAGCTAGAGGAAAGCTTCATATATTTAATGCCAAAAAGGCTGCAGCACACTATAAGTGCATGGTGAGTAACAGTATTGTTGTTAATCAGCCTATTATGTGAATTTTGTCTGAATTGCTATTTTAAATTTTAATACAACACCCTCACATGTAATTATGCGTGAGTATTGTCTGTGTGCTGATGATCTCTTTAAGCACTGAAGTGTTGCAAAGTGAGCAATTCATTTATTTTCACTGCAGGCAACATGGTAAAAGTTGGCTATGTTGGAGGAGATGGAATTAGCTCAGGGAGACTCTTTAGCTTGTTAGAAATGCTCCCTTAGCATCTAAATGCATACACAATATAAAAAGGAAAACAGAAAACAGTTTTAACTAAAAGAATCCACTCCAACAATAAAATACATTTACTCCCCAGACACTCAGAGAAGAACTGAGAAGAATCCGTGAACCTCATTAATTTTCTGAGCGGTGGATTCAGGCTGTGTGACTTAAGTCGAGTGGGGCTTGGAAGTTCTACAAAACCCTTGCCTTTAACTGATCACGTTTATAGAACTGCCAGCCTGAGAAGTATCTGCTAATTTCAATAAATATGAGCAGATGGTGCTATTTTTCATATAACTTGTTCTACAAATGAGGTAGGGCTTCGAGTAGCAAAACTCTGGTTCCTGTTGTACCTCAAACTGAATAAATAGTCCAGGCATTCTGTATTAAGTGTCTCCCTAAAGAGACCTGGTGTGTGCCAGCAGCCTTGAATCCTAGAGTATTCCTCACTACTTTGTGTACCTGAGCTTCATTTTTAAGACAGTTGAAACTGCATGTACCAGGACAAGGATAGTAGGGTTGGCACTTATCTGCTCCAGTGTCATCCCTCAGGGCCTCTCAGGCATGCTGACATCAGCTGTGCCAGGAAGCTGAATTAGAAATGTGTCACAGGGAAGGAAATGGAATATTCCTAAAAAGTTCAGTGGTGTCATTGTTCACAGTGCCCGGTTATTATTTTGTGTTTTCATCATGCCATTATTTCTTGTCTGCTCCTTTGTCTTTTAAAATACATTTCTTCAAGGCAACAAATGTAACTAAAGCAGTCGGGTGGTATCAGAAGGAATACCCATCATGCTAATTGCTCAGGATGGTTTTTTTCTTAGTTTGTTAGTAAAGCACATGCTGTCTGAGATCACAGAAGAGGATGTTCAGTGCTTAGTTATTCCTGCACATAAAAAAAACCTCATAAAAATATCAATCATGTTCATGACCAAAATTATTTTGACTTGCTTGTTTTGCAGTTGTTCTCTTCTGGCACTGTCCAGTTAACAACAACTTCAAGGGCAGAGTTTGGTGATTTTGATATCAAAACTGTACTTCAGGAAATCAAGAGAGGAAAAAGAATGGTATGTATCTGCAGAACGGGATGAATGTAGCTGATTCTGCTGAGGTGTATATAGCTCTGCCCCCTTCTTTTGTGAAACAATTTTTTTCCATCTGTTTCTAAATAAAATTTAAACGTGCTGTTACTTTTGTTACAAGTAGCGAAATGGGAATCACCTTAAAAATTAGTGGTGTTGGGGTGCATATTTAAGCTTCTTTATGACCGCATACATGGTAAATTATTATTAGCCTTCCTGTAGCTGTAAGAGTAATAGCTTTGAGTCTGGTGTTACTAAAAGCACGCTGTGTAAAACTACAAATAAACATAGTGAATATATTCTTGCAGCTGTTTTGATGTTTTAATGTGAAAATGTATTAAGGCCTCAGATGGGGATGTTGGTAAAATGTCCCACTGTAATTCAGGGTATTTTTAAAGTGATGAGACAAGGTGGGGAAGAACAGGGCCACACACACACAAACAACTTCTAACAATATTTTTCCTTGGAAAAAAAAATAAGATTCTAATTTAGATAATTTAGATTCTAATTAAGATACTAATTTCAGTGATAATAAAATGATCTTGGAAAGGCAATGACATAGCTGTTTTCAATGCAAGGGATGGGTAAATTCTAGCGTTCGTATTTTAATAGGTTACTATGGTAGAGTTTCTGGTTTACAAGACCTTCAATTAACTTTTCATTGGAAAGATGATCTGCCAGAGAAATTACTCTGTACCAAAATGGTAGCTGCAAATATGGGGAACACTAAACTGAATTCTAAGAGGCAAGAGACTGAAAGGCTGAACAGTGCCGTTCTCTTCTTTTCCCTGCACAGAAATGCACACTTTGCAGCCAGCCTGGTGCTACAATTGGGTGTGAAATTAAAGCCTGCATAAAAACATACCATTACCACTGTGGAGTAGAAGACAAAGCTAAATACATTGAGAATATGTCACGAGGAATTTATAAGTAAGTATCTATGTAATTCTTGAATCTATAATGAATGCGAAGATATCTCAGGGCGCTTTTTCTGACTAAGTTGACTAGTCAAGTATGTTATTAAAAAATGGAATATTATTTAATTTTAAATGGTATTTTTAAGTAATTGTTGACTTCGCAAAATATTTCAGTCACTCTGCTAACTTACAATTTCTGTAGCAAGTGTTGTAATATTTGAAATGAGAAAATTAATTGACATATTTTCCTCCTCCATTAATCTCCAATTTATATCGAGGAAACCCTGGATAATTTTTGTCATGATTTCTCCATATTCCTATGGTTTGTAGCTTTTTTTTTTTTTTTTTTTTTTGTGGACCCCATAGCTTTCAGTACTTGCTGAACTGCTGGCGTTCGGCAGTGACTTGGCTGCAGTGGAGTTGCCAGTGTGGTAGTGCCCACAAGAGGGCATTCTCTGAGCAGTGTAGTAGCAGTTCTCCAAAACCAGAACTGATCACAGCTTTGCTGGCTTAGTCTTCAACTTTGTTTTCTTTCTCAGTTTAACTGATGCTTGACTGAAAACCATAAATGAGTTAGGAGTTAGCAATTGACTTGTAGCACACCTCAAAACTAATTGAGAGGAAAGTCTGGTTGTGATAGATGCTTTCAGTACAAGTCCTCACTGTTTCTCTTATTGTGCTAGACTCTATTGTAAAAACCATAGTGGAAATGATGAAAGAGATGAAGAGGATGAAGAAAGAGAAAGTAAAAGCCGTGGCAAATCAGGCACTGACCATAATGACATTCCTCAGCAGCAGCTCAATGGAAACTAGGTATGGAAGTTACTCCTGACAGATCAGTTACCGAGACTGAAACGCAATATACATTTAATGTAGTTTATTGCAGTGAAGTATTTAAATCTAGTGTATGCAAATAAATACTTTTGATTGGCATACTGTAGAAAAATGGGGAGGATTTGTTGTTTTGTTTTTGGTTTTTGGTTTTTTTTAAATCCAGCTGACTTTGTAACAGTATAAGAAGGGAGGCCCTCATTTCTATTGCTAAATATAGATGTAATGTCAGAGCTGCTAAATGCTTTTCTGTATGATTTTAAATTTACTATTGTTTTCATCATTTTTTAAACAGGTTCAAGGGACAGAGTTATAGAACTGGGAATGGCTAAGACATCATAACTACTAATTCTTTTAAATTGTTTTCTAAAATCAGAAAAGGGTTAGTAACTTTTTACTACCCAGCTCTGTTAGAAATTTCATTGAACTGCCTGAAACGTTCATGTGTGTGAGCCTTCAGTAAGTGGCAGAGTTTTACATGTCAATATTATGTAGTTTGTAGTCTGCAGTGTCTGGAAAAAATGAAACACTATATAAATGATATGTAATATGTACAGTGTCAAAAGTTAAGGCAGACATTGAAATGAAGTAAGATCTATATTTCTGGACTGAATAAAAACCTTAAGATTTGGAATGTGTAAGTTGTTTAGTTGATTCCTGCAACGAGGGAAGGTCTTAGCTAGTTTAATTAACAACATGGACAAGTTCATGGTGGCAACAAGCTGGTACTTTGTGAATTTTGCATTTTCTTCATACACAAGTTACGGAGGCTTGTACATGGGAAAGCCGCTCTCTGTTTTTGCTTGCAAAGCACACAGTAGAAAAGGACTCAGTGTACACCGAAGCACGCTTGAACATTTCAGGTTGTTCCTGTTGTGATTGCTCATTCTGCCCAGCATTGTTTGCGGGAGATTTACTTGAGCAGCTGTTGGTTCTGAGCTGTGAGCTTTAGAACTCATGCCAAAGGGCTGTAGTTCATTCTTTCCCCAACGACCCACCTCTCTCTGTGTCCCTGATTTGCAGAGAATACTTCACTAAGTGTGATTAAAACATTACTATACAAATGTTAGGACTCTGCAGCCCTATCTCTTTTACTTCAGAGAGTTACAACTCTTAACTCATTATGGAATTTAGCCACCATATCTGACGTCCATACCTCAGGTGTTCTGTGTTGTGTGGAACACTTCATGTTTTGTCCAGAATATGCATAAAGGTCCCATATTCTGTAAGAAGAATGAGGAAACAACCTTTTTTCTAGATTGGTATTTATTTTTTAATCTTATGACCACTATATGAGAAACTTTGCTTATCATCCTTATTGTTTTAGTGATTATTTTTTCTCTTTCTGTCAAGTCAACAATCCCATCATGGAATTCTACTTGCTAGAGTTGGATGTTCCTTTAGGGAACAATCAGATGTAGGCTATACCAAACCTAACAACAGATCAGTCATCTGACCGCTTTCAAAACACCTTGTCATTTCTGATGGCTACTGGCTCCTTCAATTGGTCTGTTAAAGCACATTCTCAGACATACTTAAATAAAACCAAAAAGCTGAATCTAGTTCACATGTTTGTCTTGTTGCTATTGCATCACCTTATTGTTTGTTTAGGGTTTTGACTTGTTTCACTCTGAACTCCCAACAAAACTTCTGGATTTGAAGGAAGGAAACAAGCAAAATACACTGATTTGACTATAAACTGCTACAGTTCTTCTGTGATTGGTATTGCAAAAACAGTTCATTTGTAAGATGAGTTTCTGTAGCATTTTTTACTCGTATTTTTAAAAGATTTAACGTGTGTCATTTGTCTTCTTATGCATTCCCTTAATGTCTTGAGGGACTCAATTACTGTATATTGGAGTTTCTAACATTTTACCTGTTAGAATTCAATCAATTCTGTTTGCTTTCCTGGAGAATAATGCCGTTTTGGAAAGAACTATTGCTGTGTACAGAAAATACTCAGTTACTGCTCTAAACATGATGCCATTGATCATTTTTATTTTGTATTTGTAACTTTCAAAATTAAAAGCGTGACTTGAATTGCAGTGACAGATCGATTATTGAAATTGTCTATCAAGGTGTTCTGTTTCTCCTAGAATATGAACATTTTTCAGCCACTCAGAACAGTTTTAGAGTGCAAGATAACATCCTTCAGTGTTTAAATTACTTCTAGATTTGTGCCTCGGACATGGCCCTCCCATGGAAAAAAAGGCACTTTGTTTGCAGCTACTGTATTTTAACTAAGGTTGCATGGGGTAGATCTGCCAGCATACTGACCATACTTGAGACCAAGCTCCAATTCATAGTGTGTCAGTTGCTTAGTATAATATTCAGTCCAATAATTCCTCTGTTATGATAAAAATTACCCCATTCCATGCCTCGAAGAACCAGAACAGCACTTTACCTTCGGGTAGCAGAAAAGTGGCTGGTTTACCTGTTACCTCTTCGTGCTGAGATGGCCTGACTCAACTGTCTTTAACACAGAATTCATGGAAAGAAAGTCAAAAGCAAAAGTCTTTTCTTACAAGCCTCAAATTTTCATAACTGACTTCAACTCATGTATGCTGGGTAAAAGTGCCTTACAATGTAAAAAATGTATTTATATGTTCCCAAGTAGCATCACCTGCTGGGGAGTAATTCTGTCGTGGTGTTAATATTTAGAAGAAATGTACCTCAGCAGTGTATTTACTGTACATCTCTTACGTCCTTAATTGTAGTTTTAAAAAGCATGACAATGTATGATAGTGTACAACATTTACATCATTTTTTAAAGACAAAATACTGCCATTACTGTCTTTTTATGTGTATTTTAGCTTTGAATCTCAGACAGTCTGATTTTTTTTTTTTTTTTTTTTAATTGGGTAAAGCAATGTAATCTTTGCAAGCATATATTGAAAATTATTCTGGAGCATCTACTGCCTTCCCAGAAATGTTAGAAGTAATGAAAGTGCTCTATAGGTGAAATAGGTATGTTTAAATTAGCTAGTTAAATTAATGCAGTCTATTTGTTACTGAGGTTTGTTTTGTTTTTTAATAGGCACCTTCTGCTTTCATCTCACAATCAGAGAACTCATGAGTTTAACAAAACTTGTCTTATAAAAAACTGGTTTTGTTTTGGTTTTTTGGGGGCCTTAGGGCACTTCTTTTTCTCACAAGGGTAGTATGTGCTGTTTAAAATGCCTGGAACCCTCCAAGAAGGGAGGTTTCTTCCCATCTCGCTGTATCTCTATATTAACAGATCTCCCCAACTCACTGTATCTCTATATTAACAGATCTGCGATTGTGCTATACCAAGAAAGGACTGTACCAAGGAAGGACAGGCATCAGAAGGATATTGTTCAAATAACTTGAGGATACAGCTGGTGTAATGCCAGAGTCTCAAGGCGTGATCAAACCCTATAGCAGTAAGCTGTGCCATCTCCATTTTAAGGAAGGGTGGAAGGCCGGTTCGGTAGCAGTACCAGTGCAGCTAGCTAGGATGAAATAGATTAGGTGATCAAAAGATCTACTCATTCAGCAGGTGTTGATCCCCAGGAGACTCTGTGATGAGGCTCTAGTAGGAGCTACACCTACACTCCCCAAAGTCTGATTGTTAGGTACAAAGAGCAGTCCTGATGTAGAATGGTATGATTATACTAAATCTGACCCTAAAATGTAATGTAAAGGAAGAGCGCTTGCTTCTTACTGCTGCCTAAATGAAAAATAACTTCATGCTCAACCAGAGTGAAAGATGGAGAGGTGATAACTTATCTGGCAGGTGATAATCAGTGCATTCCAGAAATATTAATATGCAGTGCATTCCAAAAATATTAATATGCTGAATCAGATTGACAAGAAAATTAATCCTCATTAGATGAAATTAATCTTAAGAGAACTGAAAGCACATTATAGCAAATAGCAGCTCTTCTTCCATGTCACCAGAAACAGATTCCACTGTATTAGTGATGGAGGTTAAAAAACAGAACCAGCTCTTGACTTATATACTTGTTGAAGCAGTTTCTATATATGCATATGTATGCACATTCATTAATCAGCAGTGACATCTCAACCCTTAAAGAATCCTGGAGAACTGTTGCTTGTCAAAAAGCACTCAGGTTAGGCTAACATTTGCAGCTTTTGCTCTAGCGTACATTGACAGTAGGTGTAAAGACAAGGAATGTATGAAAGAGGGTAAATGCATTCCTATCTACAATGTTATGTATATTTTGTTCCTGTTATATTGGCTTTACTTCCAAAGTTGTAGTTTGCAGTATTAGTTTCTTTTTATTGGTATCCTTGCATATATATATTCAATAAATGAGTTATCAATTTCATATTTGCATATCTGTCCTTTTTCTGAAAGTGTAACTTCTTAAACTGTCATTTTAATTCATAAATGCAGTATTTTGTTTTGAGGTTACAGGCCCATGAAAATTTTACCAGGAGAGCAGCAAGAAGGCCTGCTTACGGTATGCCACTTACTCAGTAGTAACTCTGCACATTTGTGCACTCTTCTGAACTCTGTGCAATGGGTAAGCTGCTTTGCATTTGCCACTAGTTAATAATGTGAGCTGACTGACTCACTGACGTTTCAAGAACTCTTCTTTCCTTTTCAAGAGGGAACTAGTTTAGACTAAAGATACCAGTGGAATGCAGAATACTGTGTAGTTGCACTGCAGAAGAGCATCTACATCCAGGATGCATTTTAGAATCGTATAAATGCGGTGTAAGAGATTAACAAAACAGAAAGATCGCTTGGGAAATGCTGGATTCATCCAACTACATAACTGCCTAGAGTGAGACAGCGGTACCTTTCAGTGTCTTTAGAGTACCAAGAAATGTGATGGGAAAACTCCATAGGAGGAAGGGGACTATTGGCCGATGGGTGAAGATTTTATTTTTGAAAAAGAACTAAATAATCTTGTGTCGTCACCTTAAACAAGGAGTCGAGCTGATGAGCGTCACAGACATTTACTGTGACCTGAGAAAAATCATATCCCCAGTCAGCAGATACTTACATGTCAGGAAAAAATGTTGTCATGCATCAGCTTCAAACAGAAGTTGCTCCATGATCAGGTCTTGTTGATGAAGTGTAATTATTGATACTGTGATTCCCCCCCCATCTTTGCAAAGGTTTCCTAAGGAGGTTAAGACTTTGATAATAAAAGTTGATACTGGGAGTAGCATAGCTTTTGATGCCATGGAAATAATTACTAGATACATGTTTACTTTATTTGCTGTATGGTTTTTGTGCTTTAGTTCAGTCAGCTGGGATTGTTGAAGGAAGTGCAGGGTATTGTCGAGGATCCTTCTCTATTTCATGGATGTGACTTTGCACTGGAATAAGTGGTCACTGAAATCTTGGAGCATTGGAGGAGGGACCCATAGACGTGGGAGCAAGACACTTTCGTTGTCCTTGTGTTGTGTGAGGTTGGGGCAGAGTAGTGAATACCTCAAGGGCTCTCATATCCTCACTTATACAAGCTCTACTTATTCTGCTATATGGCAGAGACTGCAGCACAAGCACAACGACAGTGGGAGTTATCCTCATGCCTAAAACAGACACCCAATATGGCAAATTACTTTCAAGCATTAGAGACAAAGGGGGATGCTGTAAATGGTGAAGGCTCAGCTTGTCTCTCTGCTTCTACCTGTCTGCTTACAACTCGGGATCAGCTGGAAAAGGGAAAATATCCGTAAACTTCTAAAAGAAAGAAAGAACAAACTGGGTCAAAGTAACGTTACCTCCAAGGTAACATGCTTCTTGAACAGAGGCAAAGCAGGGGGCACAGCTTTAAGTGACTTTTAACAACCTCCCATAAGAAAGTAGGAGAATGTGGTCTGACACCAGTTTAAAGGTGAGGCTGTTTAGTGTGATGAAGCACTGGAACAGGCTGCTCAGAGCGAATGTGGAGTCTCCTCCTCTGGAGAGATTCCAGACCTGCCTGGATTCCTGTGTAATGTGCTCTAGGCAAACCTGCTTTGGTGGGGGCTTGCACTACATGATCTCTAGAGGTCCCTTCCAACTCCAGAGATTCTGTGATTATAAAAAACCTGTTTGGAAAACCCTACTCAGAGTGACTATTAATCATTCACAAACTGCAGGGATGTATTGAGATTCTCCACAGTTCTGCTTTGATTTGATGTTATTTGTATTTTCATTAACAATTGACATTACGTACACTGATTAAGTTACAGGGAGCACCAGACTTGACCTAACTACTGAGTAGAAGACAATTACAATTCAAACTGAACTTGATAAATTCAAAAGAGTTAGAATATGATGCAGTAAATCCAGCAGTGGATTTGACAAATTTGTATTTGTACATTTCAACAGAAGCAATGATCGGAGGAACAAATACAGGATGGGACAGGACAGGCTTCTGCCACAGCAGTTGTAGAGGAAAATCTCTTGGGATTATAGCCAGTCACCAACTGAACATGATTCATCCTGTTCCTGAAAAAAAACAGAAACGCCAGAAAAAAGTTGCTGTGGAATGTATGAACAGGAATGTGGTCTGTAAGATGCATGATGTGGTGGTACTTCCACATGTGGTGGTAGAAAGCCTTTCTTGGAACATGGTATCCAGCTGTAGGCACCACACCTCATGGAAAATGTGGTGCAGCTGGAGGTAACCAGAGAAAAGCAAGGAGAGGGCTGACAGGATGGAAGACTGGGCTTGTTTCAAGGTGATGGGAGAGATGTGTATTCACAGCAGGAAGAGGTAGGTGCAGAGGAGGAGAAAATAAACACTTCCCCTTGCTACTGCAGGTAGGACAAGAAAAATAGACTGTAGTGCAGCAGGAGACATTTAGCTTAGAGATCAGAATGAGCAGTTGGCCTTGACAGCAGGAAGAGTTAACCTTTCCTAGGCAGGTTGTGGGATCTCTGGAATTAGAGATTTTAAAGGAGAAGTCAGGGGCATCTTACGGGGCTGGTGCAAATGTGGGTGCTGGAGACCAGGCTGACTGAAGTGCCTCCCAGCTTATATTTCTTACGCTGCTCTCTTGCAGAAGACCTTAGTGTGAAAATCTAAGGGAGTTAGAGAACCACTGTTCTGGAGCACAACACTGCACTGGCAGAGCTCCTGCATTTCCTTTTTCATCTTTTAAAATAGCACTTGTGGCAATAATAACATCTGTGGGGAGACTGGCATACTCTCGTGGAGTGGCCCGTGCCTGCACAGTTAGTACAAGCTTTCCAACACCACCCAGCATAAGGCACTCTCCACTCTTCCATTTCAATTTGTTGGGAGTACTAAAGCACTCCAGCTTTTTGAGTGAATGTGTCCCACGCTTGAATCTACATTGTGTAAGAATAAGCAAAGTAGCAGCACTACTTTATACAAACGTGTGCGGGATTAGGGCACACAACTCCTTGATGCTTCTTCATTGTGTGTACGTGCACTGGGATGATACAGTTTGGAGTGACTGATCTCTTATCCCGTTGTTGTGGCAGGTGTATCTTAAACCTTCATCTAAATTTTTGACAGAGATGGTTTCTTACTTTGTTTAAAGTGAGCTGTCTGCTTTTATTTTTCCTAAAACAACACTCTAGCTGAGAAGAGAGCAACTAGGGCTCGTGCTGCCCTGCTTTTTATTCCCTGGATAGCTGTGCAGGTTCCTTGCCACACATGCAAGACCCTGATTCACTCTGCTGGCCAAGAAATAATAATCCATATTGATGGGAGCACAGGCTCCCATCAAGCTCCTGCCTGCCAGTGGAGGGCATTACTGAGGCTTGGGGTAGGAAAAAACTCACTCCCTGTGTGCTAAAAATAGGCTTATGCTGTGCAAACAGCTTTGCTTCCTTCTGGCGTGCAGCCACACAGCTGCCTTATAGTTTTAAGCCTAGATACCTCTCCAAAACAAGGAATCACTGAAGTTAAACGCAGTCAGCAAAACTTTTAATCTTATTACTCCCTGCTGTGTTGTATCAATCTCAGCTTCTTCCAGAGTGCAGGTAGTTTACTCGGGATCTAAGCTGTTTTTTGGGTTTTTTTTTTTACTTAAACCACGGTTAAGACTGGTGCTGGCAATCCCTGAAGTCTGCAAAGTTCAAAGCAGGGAGGAGGCCTTTAATCTAAAACTGAAATACTCATGTGGCATGTCCAAAAAGTGCTTTCTTGCAGAGGAAGAACTGCAGTAGCTGCCTGCAAAAGGTTTTTAAACTCTCCAAACTGCTGTTAACTAAACATCCTTAAATCCTCATGTGATGATAGCAAATTGGAAAGTCAGTTCCTTAAATGAAACTATTTTAAAAAGAATAGACACAAAACTCTCTGGGGAGTTGGATGGAATGACAGGAGTGATTCATTCAGACCTTGAAGCTTATTAGTTACTTGGTTTTGCCATATTTTCCAGCATTTTTTTACCTACTTACTAGTGCCCACATTTTGCCCTAAAATAAATCGTCACATTCTTCTTTCTGTACATTTTGACTGTGAAGAGTGATTTTTTTTTCAATTTCAAGCTTCCTAATTCCTTGTTTCAATAGTTGCTTAAACACAATAAGATGGACATTTTCCTTTATCATGATTTCTGATTTGTAGCAAGAATATTTTCCAAGACAGAAATAAATCTCTGGATTATTTTCAGCTATTTCAAATGAATCACTGAAAACACAGTAATTTTGCATAGCTGTTTTTCCCCCCTCTCGATTTTGTATTGTCAAATACTCAGCTTTTATTTCAACCCGCTGTATCCAATTATCTGATTTGTGCAGCAATTAAACTGAGGATCAGTGTCATTGTACTTTACATTCTTTTTAAGCTCTTGTCAGTACCAGGACCACACCAGTCTGTAAGTCTGTAATTTAAGATGTGCTTGGCAGAGGTTCAAAGAGACAGGAGCTCTAGTCTGCTTCACTTCCCCTTGGAAAGCCTTTCTGATGCTGCTGAACAATATTTACACCAGAGGGAACTGAATTTGGGAAAACGTTTCCAGGCTCTGAAGACACCAAGCAACCTGAGACTTAGCCTTGGTGAATTTAAAAACTCTTGATGCTATCACTATGTAAGACTTGTATTAGCCCATCAGATATCAGAGATTTACAATTTGAGGAGCAGATTTCAATTAATAGATAAGAGCAGAGGTTTGGCAAAAAAATAAATTTTTTGAAGCACATTTTTCCTATTGTCATCTCTGTTGAGGACTTTATGATCTATTTCTGCAATTGTAGGTACAGATGCTCTGTTCTTCAAATAACTGAACATACTGTTTGCTAAATAGCATCTATGTCTGAAGCCAGATAGTTTCAAAAAGCATCACTCTTACTTCTTTTTCTGGGAACTTCAGCTTTCTAGCTGTCTGGAGAGAGAGCTTAGATGAGGTCCTCTTTTCTCTGTCCCAGAATTTTTGAAGGGGCTTTCCACTGAGTCAAGCAGAACTCTGGATGGGTGATGGATAGTAACAGAGAAATTCTGTCTCCCTGCTGCCTGATCATTTATCTTGAGACTCCATAAATTCATTAATTTCCCCTTTTAAATATAAACTTAAAAACTAAAGGGGGGGGGGGGGGGATTTGTCTAAATGTCATTTCTCTCCAAATACTGGGGGGGCTTCTCATTTCCGCTTCCCTTGTTTTCTTCCCAGAGAATTTTTTGCACATATTTTAAGTGCTGCCA
>JANHGN010004801.1:15676-27721 GCA_024605025.1 Megaceryle maxima | reverse complement strand
TCTAAATTAGGAGGCTATATTAGTTAACTGCATTTTGCTTTCTCTTCCTTTATTAATCACTGGGTTTTTTGTTTTATTGTTTGTTTCTTTCTTTCTTTCTTTGAGGCATAAGGGGTTTGTTTTTTTTTTTTTTTTTAGATTTTAACCTATCATAAACCTTACCAATATGATTAAAACTTAGCAATTGCCTGCTGTCTAGGTGATTTAGTACTCTGGCCACAAACTTGTGCTACTATGTCCTGGAGTGAGGAAAGATTTAATTCAGAAGTGCATCTCCTCGTGTCTCTTCCATTCTGTCACAGGGACACAGAAAGAGGAAGAAGGAGAAATGTTTTATGTGGGTTAATTTGATTCATCCCAAGAAGGAATAGAAAACAGCAGTAATTTTTTCAGCAGTGTTGTTCATTTCTTGTAATTCTCTTATTTAGTAAAAGGGAGTGATAATATTTATGTCTGTGAAGACCCACATAACCACTGGTAAAAGCTGGATAGACAGTTGTATGGAAAACCTGTAGCCAACTGACTGTATTTTGAATTTTAAGAGCATTGTTTTGCCAAGTCATTCATTACTTTCCTAGTTATTAATCATAGAGCAAAAATGCTTTTTTTCTTTCTTTCTCTTTTCTAAGTTTTATAGTCAAGCCTGGGTCTTTGAACTCTCAGTGTCCTTCTCCTCACTCCGCTAGAATCAACAACAAAAAACCTAACTGAAGAAGTTGGATCTGTACTTAGTCCTGTGCCGTAGTCTGCCTCTCGGTTTCTGTAAATTCTTGCCCCCTCTAGTGTCAAAACTCGGCTCCTGTTTCCCCTAAAGCCTGCCAGGAAGGTATGGCAAATGTAGCAGAACTTGGCGTTTCATTAAATCCAAACTGTGCCCTTCAGAAGGTCACGGCCCCCAGTGATTCCTAGATTTCCTCCGTTCTTGTCTGTAATAGTAATATTCGATTGTTACTGACAAAGTTTAGTCCTGTAATCACATACCATCAGCGCCAATTTTGCCATCACCATCCTTATCTCCAGCAGCCAGAAGAGCCTTCGTTTCTTTGTCTGATAGGTCTCTACCATCTGGTGTAAATCCCTTCAGTACAAACCTAAAGAGGAGGCATAGAAAAAAGGAAGGAAATTCTTTTTTTCCCCAGAACAGTTTCATTTTTTATTTATTTTTACCACTGATTTGATATGTGAGTTGGAATCCAGGATTGTATGTTCTCTGTAACATTCAAGGGGAGTGCTCTGCTCTGAAACTGCATTTGATTAAAGAAATCTCTGTAAGGTATTAATCATCCATATGTTTTGGGGATCCTGCCATCAAAGTTACAACTAGCTACCTCCAACACACTTTAGGTCAAACAACTGATTATTGCACACAAACACTAGTCAAGAGATTGAATTGTACGCTATTATTTAGAGTCTTGTAAAAAGAAAACATGAAATTAGACTCTTAAGGCAAGGTTATTTGAGAAAGGACATCTCTTTACTTACTTTAATTCTTCCTCTTCGATGAAGCCGCTTCGATCTTTGTCAAGAATATGGAAAACCTTCTTCACATCTTCTGGGCTCTTCTTTTTCAGTCCTACCATCTCAAAAAACTTCTTGTAGTTGAAGGATTCAGCTGCTATAGGAGATGAAAAGACAGAGAACTGCTTAGAAAAAAATCATTGCAACGTATACCTGAAAAATCATTGCAACATATACCTGAAAAAATCATTGCAACATATACCCGTGTTTTTCTTCCATACTGCTGCCTGTCCTAACCTGGGAGGCACAGTCGAGCACAGCTGTGGTCAGAGCTCACATGTTCATCCATGCTTCACAGACACTAATGGAAATAAAGGGGATTGGGACAGTGTCTTCCTTTTGCAGATGAAGAGCTGAGCAATAGACAGATGGATATTTGCCCAAGGTCACACAGGAAGTCTGACTGAGTTGGGAGCTGAAGTCTAACCTGCTTGGTCTCATTCCAGTCTTAAGCTTTATTTTCTTTTTGGTTGGTTGGTCATGGGGTTGGTTTTTTTTTTTTTTTTTTTGCTAAGTTTTATGCTAAACCAGTCATCTGAAAGTGGACTATCAGATCACTGTCACATTTGCTCAACCACCGAGCCTAGCGCTGAGGAGAAGTGTCTCAGAGCACATGGCTGTTTCAGTTCTGTTTCTTTTCTTTCCTTTTTTATTATTTTTTTTTTTTCTGAAGACTTACTAGAAATCAGTGTTGCATTTCCACCGCTAAAGGTTATGTGCAGTCGTGGTTTGTAAGCTCAGAGACTGCAAGGGAGTGCTGTACTCTATGCTGCGTGCAAGACCTTGTCAGGCATGATTGCCGCCGGAAAGGGGGAAAAAAAAAACCAAACAACAACCCGGAGCTCTTGAAATCGGAGCCTAGATAAATGAGTTTACCTGCTCCACCTCTCCTCTCCTTTAACCGCACCCGCCTAACGACTGCGGGATGCATTAGAAAGCTAATACAGTGACCTCCAAAACGTGCTGTGGAGTTTTTGGTGGTTTCTTGTTTGGGTTTTTGGTTTGGTTTTTTTCTTTCTTTCTTCTTCTGTATCCTCATTCACGCCACAGCTTTTCCTATTACATAAAATTAAGGAGGCTCAGTCTTTCGGGATCTGCTTGACTGAGATCTGTCATTAGTTGGTGCTAATTGCATCTGCTTCGGGACTTGAAGATGGCCCTAGAACAATGGAAGCTAATGAGAAAAACGGCTGCTGGATGGAGCGAAGCAGTTTGTTGGTCCCTTCGACCCTCCCTCCGACTGCTGAGTTTAGTTGGGTTTAGCGGGTTTTGCGCTTCTGTGTGTTCGGGAAGGTCACGGCACAGACCAGGACAGAAAGAGGCTGCTCTCCTGGGTGCTGCGATCAGCCAGGTAGTTTGGGGTGGGGGGGGAGAGAGGGGGAGATAACGTGCTTCCCGGGGCGCGATTTCTGGCTTTTCTTTGCGAGCAACCCGCATCTCTGTAAGCACGGAGAGGGTTTGCTGCCAATTTAGGGGTCGCGATGGGTTAGAGGGGCAGGGAATATCTGCAACCCGAAGGAGTCTAAGAGGGAGGTATGGAGCGCTGCATGCAGCCATTCGTCCTGCAGAAAGCTTCTGCAGTCGAGCAGTGCACCCGTTTGCTCTACTGTTGCCTTCTGCTCCATCACGAAAAGTAAAACCCACACGGGGATGCAGCACGGGAAGTAAAAAGAGAGCAGGGTTTTATCTTCTTGAAACAATAAACAACTGTTTTGTAATACCTGAAACTGAATTTTGGGAGTGAGTGGGAAGCTGCCGACATCCACGGTGCATCAAGATAGAATCCGCCCTGATTCGCTGAGGGTTATGTTCCCTTTGAAAGTATCATCATCTCCGTAGAAGCAAAGTCTGTCCGCGGTTGCTGCTTGCCTTCTTGTAAAATATTTTCCCCCTGTAATGTGCAGGGGAACTTTGCCGAGGCTGCAGCCCTGTACTTGCTAAACCTGTCAGGCTTTCACTGCACTTCTGAGAGTAATCTTCATTTGCTATTTTGTCTAGCCGGATCCCCTAATCTTCCCCGAGTTTCATTATATGCACTGCTATTCCCAGCTGAAGAGATGAAAGTGGGGAAAGAGGGGGGGAGAAAAATAATTTTAAAAAAGCACTCACCTGAAAAGGCTCCCACAGCCTTCTTGATATCCTCAGCGCTGAGCACGTCAGTCATAGCCATCCTGCAACTGTTTGAACAGGGAGGCAAGTGCGAAAAGATTAAAAAGTGCTTTTCTCATCATTTCTGCTCATATGACCAAAGCTGCAGTGCTGTGTGGGGACGGCACACCGGGAGAGGCTGGACCCGTGCCAGCTCTATAGCTCTGCCTGGATCCGTGCCACGGGCTGTCGCTCTCCAGTTTGCAGAGCACCAAGTAGTCCACAGACGCGAGGGTTCGGCTAAAGAGAGGGTACGGGGATGCCTTAGCGGGGACCGGAGCTGGGGAGGACGCGGGAGGGGGGTCGGTCCCTGCTAGGTGGGCGCCTTACTGGAGCAGTGCCAGAGTCTGTCGTGATACCGGCTGGAGGAAGAGTTGTGCCAAGGTCAAGTTCTCGGGTGCGGTGGGAGAGCTAAGTGGTGCAGAGCAAAGACTTTTGCTTGAGGAAGTCAGGACGAGCTTTCCCAGTTATATTCGGTGATGAGTAAGGAACTGCAGCATATGCCAAGCTTCGAGTTGCTCTTGAGGTCGGGAAGCAAATGTAATGTTGCTTTTGAACATTTGCCTTATCGTTCAAGTACTTTAAACATCTCCCCCTTCTCCCGTCCTCCTCCCCCTCACACACATAATCCTTTTAGACCTCGTTTCTTTTGGGCCAGTCCATATTAAGCATCATCTTCGCTGAATTAATTATCACATCCCTGCGAATCCTACAGATCCCGTTTGTAATGCACAATATGCTGCAGAATCTTCCGCGATAGGAGAGGGTGAAACGAGATGCGAGGTGACAACCTGCTCGTGCAGACCTCCTGTGCGGTGGTGGGCTTCCAAGGCGGGACCAGGTTCTTCCCGACATCGCCAGGAAAGATTTAGGAATTGTATTTTCTAGGGTTGTTTCTTTTTCTGTTGTTTGTTTTGGCGTTTGGTTGTTGTTTTTGGTTTTGGTGGGTTTTTTTGTGCGTGTATGTGGAATTTTGGTTTTTGTTGTTGTTTGTTTTATTGTTGTTTGTTTTGTTTTGTTTTGTTTTTAATCCAGGAGACTGTGCCCATTTTTCACATGAAATATGGCAGGTAGTCCGGCTCGCTCTCAGAGTTTGGGCAGGAGCCATCAGGCTGAGATAGCCAAGGTTAGGACCCAGTAGTAGGGCAGATCTCTGCAGGAGCCTTGGCATCTCTGCTTCAGGAACGACGGGGGAGGGCAGAGTGATGGCAGCGAGGTCCCCACGCTTCCATCAGCGGGTACAGCCCTACCCTGCTGACGCAATTGCACCCTTGTCCCTAACGGGACCGTGAGAGAGCGGCCCGACAACGGAGGCGGCTCCTGAAAAAAGTCGAGGCTTTTCGTCAGTGATTCCTCGGCGCTTTTAAAAGCACAATCCCTGTCTCCGCGGCCCAACTTCAGCCGTAACGGGTGAGTCATTAGGATGCCACTGAGAGCAGAAGGATGGAGGAGTAGGTGACAATGGGGTGTCTTCTCCCCCCCTTTTTCCCCCCCCTGTTTTAAACAACGACTCTTCATTGTGGAAGGGACTGTTCTTTGAAGTTTGTTTGTTTTCCCTTGTATTTTCTGAGATACAAGCGAGGCTTAATGTTCTGCAAGGACAAACAAGGAGACGGATGGCGGAGCCGAGTCCCTCTCCCGAGGCTGAAAGCAAGAGGAGCTGTGCACTCGGATGCTGACCCGGGATAAACTGTAGCCCTACAGAAGGGTCCCGGGCGCCTTCCCTCGGGGGCAGTTGTCCCTTAGCTGCCTCCGTGGAGGAGCTGGGAGGTGCACAAGGGTTCGGTAAAGACAGTCCTCAAGTTGCTCGGGTCTCTTGATTTAGTGGAGTTCAGCTTGGAGAACAGGGTTGAAAAAGCCTCGTGTAGGACGGGTTAAAACATAATCGTTAGTCTCTTTTTATACTAATCTCGACCCGTACACATATACAGCTATCTACAAGAAAAATCAATGCGCCTGATCTTATGTGATTAGCATCCCTTTACTTTTCCTTAACAACACCGCCGTCCGCTTGCCTGCTTCTGCTCAGTTCAGCATCGGTGCAGACGGCAAAGGAGCTGGGCCTCAGTCTCCACGGTTCCTTTTCTTTCTCTACCAACCTTTTGCAAACCCGCACCCTCCTTCTTGGAGCCCCGGAACTTCCTTTGAGGTCCGTACGAACAGGAGCTCTCCTGACCACTCTCCAGTGGAGATGTTCTTCTCGTGGGTGACTCGTGTTTCGGTGCGAACCCCTCTCTGCTGACGAGGCAGCGCACATTTGGAAGGCTGCCCTCGGCGGTAACTCAAGCCGGTGGCTGGCAGAGGCGATGCTCAGCACTGCCTGCGGTGCTGGCAGACGACGGGCAGGTTAACTAACCTCATACCAAACGAACCGGCCAGAGGCCTCCGGGGCGCATTCTGTGCCGGGGTGCTCGGGATAGGAGCCCGGCAGCGCTATCTCCGCATCCCGAACGATGCGCGAACTGCTTCGCTTTCCCTCGTTATCGGATCCACCACAGGCTGCTAACGGCCTAATCATGCTGCGAAGGCGAAAAGTGAGAAGTGCCGGAAAATTAAGGCTTCGGATCAGGTGGAGCCATTTGTAGAACGTAAATAACATTTCCTCCTGCTTCCTTTTCCCTGCTCGGCTGCCGAGAGGCCAGAAAAGCGAAAGCACGCGGGTTTGTGAAGCGGAGAGCTGGGGATCTAAGGTGGAGAAGTGGCCGAGGTGCGTCTCTAATCTCTTTTTAAGGACAGCTAGCAAACTTCTAGAAGCTTTTAACCACCAAGCTTTAGTCAAACCCGGTATGTTATTCTAATATAAAAGGCGTTTCACGAATTGGCAGTTTCACACTCGACCCTTCACTTCTTTTTTTTTTTTTCTTCTCATCCCCGAGAGATGAATGACGTGTTTTCCTTGATTTCTGAGATTTTGCCAATTTTCCTGCCCGAGCTATTTGCAAAATCCCCACCGTGGATTTCCAAGTTGTCTGCCCAGAAGCTTTCGTATAGATCCCCAACACCAGAATGATGATATGCTTATTAAGTAAACCATCAAGTAAATTAAGTAGAAATCAACCCGCCCTTGTCAAAAGCAAACAACTCCGGGACAATTTAATGAACAGCAAGAAGCCCCCCCACGCCAAAAGCTGAAGCAGAAAGCCGGGGGTCCTTCGCAAAAAGGGTGACATTTCCTTTATCTTCCTAATGACCGCACCAAAGAGAAGAGCAGCATCCCATCGCTTACGATCGTCTGTGCCTAAAGAGAGATGCCATTTTTTTGCGACGTGTTTTCGAGGTTTTTCTCGCCTTTGGTTCACGACTGGGCATTTCAGTAAATTCTCTTCACCGTCTTTTTGCTCGTTTTTGTTCTTTTTCTCCCCTCCTCTTCCCTGTTTTGTTATTTCCATTTTTTTCTCACTTTCTCCCCCTGCTTTTTTCCTCATCGCCCCTCAATGTGTTCACCTATTTCCTCCTTTTAACGGCCCTTTCTTCTCGTCTGGAGTCCTCTCTGCGGGCAGCCACTCCTCGGTGTTTAGGAGATTTGCACCTCTTTGTCTCCGGGCTTTTGTCCGTGGGAAGGGGGATGGGGTCAGAGCGATGGCAGATACCCTTCGGGCGAAGGTCCAGGGTTCCTGCCGGGAGCGGGCGAATCCACGTTCCCTGTGGAAGTTTGAACATTTTCTTGCTACTTACCTTTTGGATCTCTCCTTGAAAACGATGCTAGATACGGAGGTGACCAAAAAAAGGTGGAACGCGGGGTAGAAACCCCACTTATATAATCTCTCCGACTCTATTTTTGGCAGGTGCTACCCACTCCTCGCTGGTATCAGATATTCAGGCGTTTTGGTGGCGGTGTCACATTTATCTTCCCCTTAACTAATCAAGGAACACTATTAATAGTCCTTGGCGCTCACCTTCCCCTGGCTGTGAAAACCTATTACCTCGGCAAACTGATGGTCCGCTTGAAACTTCATTGTTAAGGGAGGAGGCAGGCGGTATGAATGAGCTATGTGGGGGCAAACAAAGGGAGGAGGCAGGCGGTATGAATGAGCTATGTGGGGGCAAACAAAGGGAGGAGGCAGGCGGTATGAACGAGCTATGTGCGGGCAAACAGGCGCATCATCCTCCATCAGATGAAGGCGGTGTCGGGGAGATCGTGATGAATCCGGAGGTTCAGCTCCAGAGATGGGACTCTGGTCAGAAGGAAAGGAATAGGAAGATGTAACCCCCTCATCAGAGTAAGGGAAAGTGAGGACATGCTCAGGAGATGAGGTTGTCCTTTTTCTCTCTTTAGGCCTGGCAGATACTACTTGAAACAAGAAAGAACAGCCTTGGACTGCCTCCTGCATCTAAAGCTGCAACATTCAGCTTTACCTCTTGGCCTTGAAGGAAGGCAGAAACATTTTTTTTTTTCCTTCAAGCAACAGCAAACTCATTTGTGTAGTTCTGGTTGCTCATACTTAAAGGGGCATCTAAAATCTGTGTCCCATCGGGCAAGGTGCTGTAGAAATCTGAAAAATTTACAAGCTGATCTTTCTCAGTAGAGGCAGGGCATTGTAAATGAAGAGATACTATCCATGTAGTCATAATACATTGACTGTAACCTTTGCAGCATATAAATTCTCTTCATGCTGAGTTGCTCATTCCAGGGAAAGACACCTTTGAAGACACCTCTATTTTTACTCTGTCGAGCAATACCAACAATAAAAATGCCATTGAGATCTATTTGCCATTCTGTAATCCACGTGGGGATACCTTTCCTGACATTTAATGTTTTGGGTTTTTTTTTTCTGCCAAGGGGAAACGTTTTATAAAGGGCTATGAATCACATTTAGCTGGAGTATATTTGTGAGTAAAAAAAAAAATAAATAATCTTTTCCATTGCAAGACTTAAGCCCAACAGTTAGGTTAAAAACAACCGTGGCTGTTGTAATACAACTGAAATTATCTTTTGGGAAAGGCAGGTGCTGTGCAAGAGTGAGATCTGATTTTTTTTTTTTCTAGCTTGATTAATTGATCCTAGAAGAGAGGAAAAAAAAAATAATTAGGGTGTATACAGGATAAGAATATTTTAAAATATTTCTCTACTGCCAGTATCATTTTGATGCTGAGTTCAGTGATAAACTGAAAGTTCTCCAGCACCCTTAGATAATTTCTAAAAATGAAGCTCTATCGAATCAAACATGACAAAGGTTAATTCCATCAGTTTAATGTTCTCTCATTTATTTTCATTACACTTCATGTAGCGTGTTGGGTATTTTGGTGTGTGTGGGTTGGTTTATTTTTTTTTTACATCTTCAGCATGCTACAATAGTAGTGGAAGTAAGATTTCTTTCCAGGTAGCCTCCTTTTTTTTTTTCATAAACATGGTACCTGTGCCCTGGGTCAGAGCAGGTGAGACTGTATTAATTACAAGGTGAGATACCTGACTCTTCTGGGTCCAAATGTTTCAACCAACTGGTGTGTGGCATTTGGAATATGACTCGTAGTACACTGTTTGCTAAATTGAGTGTTGTGGGGTTTGCTTTACACTTTCTGTGTGTTATATGTTGATGTAGAATAGATTTTGGTTTAGAGATACCAGTATCCCGTGGATGTTAGCTGGATGCTTTATTTCCATGTGGTAGGTGTCAGAATAACTTTTTTACCTTCTTTTGGCAGCTTGGAGGTGATAAGGATTGTAGGAACGTCTTTTGGCTACTGGTGTGTGACATCCAGTTCTGTCTGCTCCATTGGAATGAGTGCATTTGTCCACTGGTGAAAGAGAGCAAGTGCAGGGCTAGTTGTTGTGATTCCTCTGTGTAACTCAGCCACGTGAAAGCAATCCTGATTAGTGGAAATCCTTTCTTATCCTTTTAGTTAGTTCCTACTAAGGCTTATTTACAAAGAGAGAAGCAGATTTATGACCTCATTTGGCATATAGGGAGATCTTTGTTACACGTCAAATCTTTCATTAATTAAAAGAGCTTTTGTTGTAGGGATTTTATTATTTTTTTTTCCAGGAGGAATAATACAGTAAAAATCTGACACTTCTAGGTTATTTGTACAACAGGATCACTGAGAGTGCACCTATGTGAAATGACAGAATTTAGGGAGGAAGTTTGTGTTACTGCACTCATCAATCACAGCAATGTGGCTACACATTTGCTATCATCTCAATCAGATTCACTCTGGAAAAGAATAGGACTGTACTTCCCCTTCAGGATACATATAGACCACAGAGTTAATTGGGACACTCATCCATTATAATTTCTTTTTCTCTTTTCCACTACACATAAATAACTGTAATCTGAATAATAAGGTGCACCAGGTCCATATCAGCTGATGTAGCTGAAGTTTTTGATGTTATCACAGGGTGTCAGGGGTTGGAAGGGACCTTGGAGATCTTTGAGTCCAACCCCCTGAGCTGGAAAGTAAAATCACTGAACAGAATTAGTTCTGTTTTCACTCAAACCAGGACACTTTGCTAATATAAACCAGGAAACTTCAGTCCATGTTTACTGTGACATATGCTGCTCTTGAGTTCATATATGCCCTCTTTAGACAGCATATGAACATATTTGTTCAGGTATATATACATATTTTACTCTACTTCCTTATGACTGAAAATGTCAGTTGTTTTGTATATACTAATTACCATTTCCTTCTGCCAGATGGAGTATATCAGACTGATCCAGGCTTTTTAGGTTTCATTATTTCTTCACAGTATTTTTGGTTTGCCTGAGAGAAGTTCTTATTCCTAGAACCTAAACCTAGTGGTTCCATTTTTATATATGACTCCTCTGATAATTGGCTCAAAAGCTGGAAATAGCAAATGGCTACAAGAGACACCCCAGAGGCCAGAATAAGGTCACTATTAGTCCATGCTACTAGTGGACTTAGGGGACTCTCCAGCTTGTATTTCAAATGGTGTGAAAAAGAAAGCGAAATGTCGCCAACAGTATCACCCAAAGGAGATAATACAAATGAAAGCAGTGATAGGTGTTTCTGTGTAAATCCCTGGTGAGAGTTAAGCTCAGATTACCAAACGAGAAAACAGCTTGTGCTGAAAGAGTAGGTCTGTGTATCATAACACCTCCTAGCAGCTTTCAAATGGATACTTAGAACAGGAAAAAAAAGCTGTTAGTCCCAGTGGGAAACCCTGACCCCAAGGTTAAGAGAATGGAAGCAGCTGTTTTTCTTTACAACAGACACTTGTGGGTATCAGCCATTTGTCATAATTGACACTCTGGTGTAGTTCACACTGGGATGGATAAACCCATGTAATTATTACCACAGGGGTTATATTCCAGAAAATCTAGCACAGCAGAAAAAGGCTTCATTACTTATTCCCATTTATACTAGGCTGCTGGTAGGAGAGCAGTCAAAGCATTTAGATCAGGGTAAAGAGGTTTTGGGGAAATCTGACTTCAGTTTTAGCAGTTGGAATCCTGTGGTAATCCAAATTTAGATTGTTATTTCTTTAATGAATCTGTTTTGTGGTTTGTTTGTTTGTTTTTCTTACACTTCTGGAATTTGTTTCAGAGCTGGTAGTGCACAGTGAGGTGGATTTAAAAGCCAGAGGTTTGTAAAGGAGTAATATCTTTCTGGATAAACAGCAAGAGGGAAGAATTTTGCATCAGTGAGGCTCAAATGGTAAGGTGGGGCTTTTCCTGCCAACCTCCCAAGTGGAAATTGCTGGCTAAGAAAGTCTATAGCTAGCAGCAGAAAAAGAGCAGGGTTCTGTCAGCTGTTTATTTATTGTCAATATTTCATTAGCAAACAATTCCTCCACTTACATGATTAGTTAATGAGAAAGCCTCTCAGGTTTATGTCATTATTTGATTCCAGCCAAGGAGAATAGCAATAAGTAAACCCCTTTATTTTGTAGTACTGCTTCAGTCACTCTGCTGAAATGAGCTGAACAGCCCCAGTCCAGCAGTTACTAAACAGATACACACAAAATTAACTTACTGGCATTAAAAGAATATCTCCATGTAGTTCATGGCCTGTATCAGACCTAAACACTGAATTCTCCTGTACTTTTCTCTTCTTTATCTCTCTAGGCTGCCTAGAGGGAGGACTTCAGGAATGAAATCTCTACTCATAGGTAACTATGCTGGGTTTAAGAGAATGGACAGATGGTCAAGTGTTAGCTTGTCCAGCAGCATTCACTTCTGCTACATCTGGGATTCCCTCAGGTAAATACCAGATTGAAAATTTGAGTTTATCTTTTGTTGCATCCTTAGCCTCTGTCTTCTGGAAATAATTTTATTAAAGAAAGACTCACTGGCATATTCCTAAGGGAAGTATATTTTCCCTGCCATTACCAGTGGACAACAATTTCTTTTTCCAATTCCCTTTTAGATATTCCTTCTGATAATCATCTTATCACCTAGTTCATAATCTTTATGTATC
>JANHGN010004800.1:0-46737 GCA_024605025.1 Megaceryle maxima | reverse complement strand
TGTTTTTTGTTTTATCTTAGTTTTTTTTTTTTACTTCTCCCCCCCCCCCCCTTGGACAATCTTCCCAGCTTCTAGCTCTTGGCACTGGTCCTATGAAATTGCAGTCCTGTTCACCTGCCTTCGTAGGAAGGACTGCTCAAAGGCTGGGGAGATTCTGGTTAAAAGACTGAACATCTGATTGTAGTATGATTTAAAAAAAAAAAAAAAAAAAATTGTTTTAATTCCTTCCTGTCACCCACTCCACTGCTGAAGATGTGAACATTCAGAATAGAAATGTATGCCTACGGGGTTGGAAGACTGGATTAAAGATTTCACAGATTTTAGGACTTGACAATAAATGTCCCTCTAACCATCTTATCTATGCAAATATTTACCTAGGCTTTCTCCTGTCAAGAGAGACATTTGCTGTTTCACTTCCCTTATTTATTCATCCAGGTAGAATGTTTTCATAGTGGAGTCCTCCTTGTACCTCCAAATGTGTGCCAAGTAGATTTATGAACAACCTTATTGATATATATTTATGAAATTAGCCTTTGAGTCACTTTCATCTCTCTCTCTTTTTTTTTTTTTCTTTTTTTTTTTTTTTTTTTCTGCTTTTGTTAGTGGAATATGCCACAAGAAATGTTAGGCATCTGCTTCAGTTTTCTGCTTTCCTGTGTGTCTGTTACTGGACACTGGGATGAATGGACCTTTAGTCCGATGCAGCAGAACCATTCTATCCAATCAAAGGCTGTGTTAGGATTTTTGCTCAAGATCAGCATCAAGTTGCCAAGGCCTGTAAATAGCAAATGTATGCTATTTTTGAATATTGGCACAATACTGTTATTTTCAGTCTTCTGCAATTTCAGTACTTTTCCAATTTATTAAAACTGAAGGTCACAGGATTGGAGAATTTGTTAAATGATTATTTTAGGACTGGCCTCAAATGAATATGATGTGCCAACTTGAAATGTTATGCCTAACAGATGCTGTATAACACTCCTATTAGTTATTAATTGGCTTGAAAGTACTTAATTATCTTGTCTTTTTCAAATATGGCGAGCAGATATTTTAAAAACAATTCCAGCTTTCCTTTCTGTGCTCATTAACACCTCACTTTGTCTCCTAGCAGTTTAGTTACTTAGCCTTTCAGAAATCCTAATACCTCTGAACTTTTTACTTGCACTTGCATAGTCCCATATGAAGTTTGATTTTTTTTTTTTTTTAATGTGTTACACCCTGGTTATACTTTGTACATATATTCTGTTTTCACACACTGAACTAAGGCATAGAATTTTGTTTGGGAATCTGATACTTCAGAGGTCTCTGCTTTTACCTGTGTTTTTGGCAGGATGAGAAGGAGGAAAATAATGTCACTTTCTAATATTGATCAACTTAGTTACCACTGATGCATCAAAAGAGCTATGTAATGTGTACTATTAAAGTGTGTAACTGGTTGCAGCCATTCTGTTTTCTAATGTTGTTATTTTGCTATCAACGTAATCTTGTAACAGCCCTTAAGTTTAGGCCAATGATCAGGGTTGTGTTTTTTTCGTGGGTGTCTTTTTTTCATAATGAATACTAGTAGTTGTCTTGCAGTAAATTCAGGACCTTTGTGTTTGAAAATTTTAACCTGAGCTATTGAGACATAGATGAAATTGAACATTGGTTTGCTGAACTGAGTCACCATGGAGAAGTTGTATGTGCAAGCTCTTTCCCTCTTCTGGAGTCTTCCTGAGGTTTTGTTCCCACTTATCTTCCCTGCTGGGTGTGCTTTTTTTTAAAAATGTCACTGTAATTAACCCTTGGAAACCTCTGAAAATTATTTTCCTTTCTATTTTTATTCTGACTTTTCTCATTCTGTAACAATATTCCTCCTGTTCCTCCACTTCTTCCATGTGGTACTGTGGCTCCCCTTTCTAGTTCCTGAATTTTATCTTTTTCCTTTAGGGTAAGAGACTAAATTATGAATTTTGTTTTAGTTTTGAAAATGCCAGGGAAATCTGGAAGCTGTTGTTTTCATACAGTGATGGTGGTGTCAGCTGTAAAGCAGGATGGTGGGCTCTTGAAGGGGAAGGGAAGGTAGGGAGTCAAAGCAGGTCTCAATACTAAGTAACCTGATGCAGCTGGGGTTTGAAATGGTGACACAAAATGATCCCTCTGAAGAAGAGATGTCTCTCACTGTACCTCCACTCCTGCTTTTTAGTGTGTATAGTAGTGCTCAGTCTGCAGTGGTTGCATTGTCTGGGTAGAAATCTCATTTTATGACTTCTAGTTCTTAAAGAATATATATTTCTTCAGCAAAAATAAACTTGCTAAGTTTCTCTGATTTTGAATGTGGGTAACTAGGAATTTGTGTTCATCTTAATTTTCTCTGGCCAGCTTTAAAGAGCTCAATTCAAAAACCAAAGTCCAAAATCAAAGCTCAATTGATTGTGGCCTCTATTTAATTCAGAGCATACAGATACCTTCTTATCACTGCAACTCTTCAGTGGAGTGATAATTTCTAATAACATGCTGTGGTACGACTAGGAGATGAAGACACCTGGCTGAGGAGCAGGTGTAGTTCAGTGACTCCCACACAGTGCCTTTTGGCCTAGCAGATCTGGAGAAGAGAGGAACTGGATGTACTGCTCTAGCTGTCCGTTCCTCGCTCCATGTCAAAGGTGCATGAAGAATTAAACTGCTGTCTTAATTTATGCAAAAACCTACCTATCCCCTTATAGAAGTACATTTTTAGGGAAGTATTGTCTCTGTAGGTGTGGCTGTAACTAGCCCCTCAGAAAGGCTTTTGTGTCCTGCTCTTCTCCTCCCTCCACCCAAGCTCCTCCCTCTACCCAAGCTGGCTCCCGTAGTGTCAAGTAGCACAAAGTCCTTGGTTTCTAAACCCACATTTACATTGTTGTCACTTCTAGCCCTGGTTTATTTTGAGATGTTAACTGGTTTCCATAAATTAGGGTGAGATTCTCTCAAATATTCTCTTAAGATGTGCTCCACCAGAGTAAGTTTTGGGACATCCTATTTTGGCATACTTGCTTCCTACTTACTAGGAAAATTGTTGGTGAGAAATATGGAAATTCTGACTTTTAATAATTTGGAGGCTACAAATGCTGTAGAAGGAATTTTAGAGACCAATTTGATGAATTCTGGTAAACCCTGAGGTGGGGTAGTTGCATAGCTTACAGACTAGGTTTTGCTTCAGACCTTGAACTTAATTCCTGGTTATGCTCACCCCTCCACTCCTTTCCTCATGTTTCAAAGATAAAAAAATTAAGCAAAACTTGTGCTCGTCCCTTGCCCAGATCCAAATTAATCATAGCCGTTCTTCCGTGTGTTCACTTGGGACATTGACATCTACTTGGGTGTCCAAAATGACACCCTGTGTCCTTGCATCTGATGTGCAGAATTTAGTACATTTGTTGGCATGGAATTGAAAAGGAAATGAAAATGGCTGGTAGGCTGTGATACGTGGATGTTGCACCCACCATTTGTTATTTAGCCACAAGTGTGAAACTGTGCGTGCTCCAGTTTTTGTTTCTGAGTATTTCTGACATTGTGAGCTTGTCTGCCCACTGTTAGGAGTGTTTGATGAGAGCTGAATGTGTGATTTTGTTAGTGCTCCTATTTTTATTTTGTTGGTGCTTTTGCATCACTAATCAAATACAAGCCTCCTATTGTTCTCCTTGCAGCTTCCTTCCAGTACATGCTTATATTTAGTTATTTTAATAATAATACCCTGGGTTTGTAATCCTGAAAGAAGCCAGAGAGCTGATAAACTCCTATTCTGATTCCTAAATACATTTGATTCATATAACAGATGGCTGTTATTTGATACGCTGTTGTTATCCAAGCTGTACGGAGGGGCAGAAACTCTCCGGAGCAATGACTTGAAGGCATTAGAGGATGTCCTCGCCCGGTCCTCTCTGCGGAATGGCAGCAGTGATGCCATTTTACTCAACAGCTTCACTTCAGTTACGAACAAATTGTTTTCGGTGTGGTGTCCGCCCCCCCTCCCGCACACGTAGTACGGAGGCGCTCAGCCCTCCCGGCTGGCTGGGGAGCCCTTTGGGGTGGCTGGGCGGGCGGTGGGCTTGCGCTGTTCAGTGCCCAGATTTTTGGTGGCAGAAGGTGGCTGGCGGTGCCTGCTCGGATTGGCTGCCCCCCTGCTCCCCTCTGCCTCTCGCGGTGCGCAGCCCCAGCCAGCGCCGCCGAATCTCGAAACAGCCTGATTTACATCCATTCATGAATCCGTGACGTCAGCACGCTTCTGTGCTTCTTTGCAGCAGGCTGCAGGATTGTGTGGGTGGAATTTCCTTTTATTTTGCAACACTTCCTTTTTTTTTTTTTTTTTTTTTTTGCCTTCCATCTTTTTAAAACAAGAAAATGGAGCATCACATAGGAAATCTTAATCCTTGTAAGTATTTAGATGAAAATGTCTTTTTTGAAGCATAAGTGTTTGTGTGTGTTTAATGATCACTGTTACCCTTTCGCCATTTATTTCAGAAGGACAGATGGATGTTGCATTTGTGATGTGAAAGGGCTGAAAAAATGATGCTGAGAGAAGGGAAGAGGAAACGTGAAACCTTAATTTATCCATCACTGCATATAAATCTGATAGCTGGCTTTTCCTTCTGCTTGTCAGTGTGCTAGACATTTTTCAGTTGCAATTTTGCACGTTATCTTCTTGTGCCCCCCTTTTAAAGGGGAAGGAAATGGCAGTGGAGAATGGATATATATGGAATATACAAGGAATGACATAAGAATTACTAGAGATGGTATAAAGAAGCAGAATTGTATTTTTTGCCTTCATGACAATGGTAATTTTTTTCCTTATAGGCTAATCAAACAATTATTATTGTGTTACAATAATAAATAATTTCATTTTATTTTTGAGATGAAGAAGAGATGTGTGGGTTTTTTTTCCCTTCTATCAGCCAGGTGGGAATTAGTTCCTTTATTATTGAAAATAGCAGTTTGAGCTGTCTCTGTTGTGCTGAGCACATGATTTTTTTACCCCTCATTTTCCTAATAGATGAGGAAGCTGGGAGTACCATTGCAGTTAACGATACTGCTCACTGGGGCGAGATTTGTCATATTCTTGCTTACCTGAATGGAGCACGATATTGTGTTTTCTCCCAATGAAATGAGTGGAGCTACTCTTTATTTTTGGTTTGGGAGGGGTGTGTATGTAGTTCAGGTACTACAATAACTTGAGAGATGTGGCTTGATATGATTAAGGATGTGAAAAATTGGATATTTTAAGTTAATCTGGAGAAAGATGATATCAGGCCCCTGTGTTTGGATATACTGATTTTATCAGTAAGCAGTCTGTTCAATAGAAGAAACTGGAGGTATATATTTTGATTGATAGTTTTGAGGAACGAAATATGAAAATATTTGAAATAAACCCCAAATGGATGGGTGAAATGCGAGAGATTCAGCCAGTCTGACTCGCAAATGTGGGCACTTTTTACAGTGACTGCTGTGTGTTTAGCCACAGACATCTTGGGATATCTTAGAATGTGAAGGTTAAAGTTGGCATTGGCTTAAAAGTTTTTGTTACTATCCTTTTTGTTGTGTCCACAAATGTTTTGTTTCTAGAGAGAGGCAACCCTTTGAACCTCTGTTTCTGTAACAGAATTTGGCCGTGAAAAACAAATAAACGATGATTTTTATGTAGTCTTTTTTTTTCTTCTGTTTGTTTTCCTTTAATACCAGTTTTCTTTCTTGTATTTGGGGCCTCCAGTCAGATTCTTTGATCTAGAATGGGCCTGTCGTTCAGATTTGTCTTTGTCCCCTGCTCTCTGGTAGTTAAATTTATGTCTAGTATTCATTTTGACCCCTGTGCCTGAAACTAGCAAGTAACTTCTGGCACAGAATATATGGTAGGGACTCTTACTACTACTCAGCTGTATGTCCACTTGTGCTTAACAAATGTTGGCGTGGTTGTGGTTGTTGTTTCTTTTTTCTTTTTTTCTTTTTTTGTTTTCCTTTTTTTTTCCTGGTTGCGTTTTTAACGTTCCTCTTTTGTCTCATATTGTAAAGATTTGGTAAGTGGCTTATTTCCAGTGGATCAGAAAACTGAGTAATGATTTTATTTGAAAGTTTCTTCCTAGGTAAGCCATTTCACAATCAGTAGTTACTAAAATATGATTCCACTCTAAGCAGTGGCAGGATAAGAAAGTTGTTACAGTTTTCTTCTGAGTTTATTACAGTAAACGTGAAATGATGACTGATTAGACTGGAGTTGTTCATATCTGGTACCTGTTCCAGACTTTCTGCATTCGAGATGTGTAGAGTAGATTTGAAATAGTAGGACTTCTCAAAATGGCAAAGTGTTTAGATAAAGCTTTTTTTATATAAAAATAAAAGAAGCCTGACGTCAATCATATGAACAGCTAGAAAAATCATTGCAAGTTCTTTTTCAGCTGTGGGCCAGGATTGGCAGGGGAGGGTACCTGAACCTTGCCATACATGGAGTGTTCTAGCCAAGCTCTAACCTGAGATCCCGTCTTTGGAGGAAGAAAGCAGCAAATTTACTGCTTTTACACCTTCCAGTTATGTTTCAGGCATAACTGAATCAAAATGAGTCAACTGAGGTGAATGTTACCTCTGCATTCTCAGAAGAGGCTGAAGCTCTCAGGAGTTTGGTGCTTCAGCAAACCCTGGCCAGTTTTTTTTCTTTTTTTTAAAATCTCTTTGGCAAATCCATCCCGTGCAAGGGCTCAGGCTTCTGTAGGCCACTGTTTTTGTGACATTACAGCAAATCACTCTTACATCTTGGGGAGTGGGGAGTAAATATTTCACCTAAAACACATACTACTTGGGATTTTGTAGCAAGTTGGCAGCTGTGTCAGAAATACTGAGGTGGGCTGGGAGCAGAAGCACTGCGTGTACTTACTCCCACCCCTATAAATACTCAACATGCATTTTGACCTCTGTCCTGTTTCCCTGTTTACAACTTCAAGCGAAAAGTCGGTCGTTGGAGTGGGTTCAAAGGCATTAACAACAGTTGGGTGTAGGCCAGGGTGAAGAATAGATTTTTGTGTGTCAAGTATATGGGTTTTGTAATCCTCTGGTGAACCTTTAATTGTTTGTGCTGTTTCTTCTGGAGCTGTCGCTAGCTCAGCGTGAGAGGTGCTGTAAGGGAAGGAAGGACAAAGTCCTGGTGGGGTGTGGGTGGGAGGCTGGACTTTTTCCAGCACAGTGGGCTTGAGTAATGGAGGTCTCTCTGTGTGGACATTTTCCTCATTCCTAGGATGTTTGTCCTTTCCTGTCCCCAGCCTGTTACTCCATCACCTTCTGGAGGACACCAGCATCAGTAATGCAGCTGTACAGCTGTAACTTTTCTGCTGAAACACAGAAAATCTAACCTCCTCATCTTTATGTGCCAGAGAAGATTTTCAAAAGTTGGTTTAGCAGCTGTGGACAAAAGTGAGCTAGTAGGGAAGAACCAAGGGGACAAGTGCTGCTTTGGAAGGTCTCTTCAGGGTGTTTGATGGCACATGTCATGCCAGGTCTCTGGGCAGTCCTCTACGGTTCTTCAGTCCCTGACTGCGTGTTGCGCGTGCTGTCTTGATCGCGTTACCGTCACGTAAAGCTCTAGTGGCCTAAGAATAGGATCACACCTCTCGGATGTTACTCTAACCCCTTACGCTGTGTCAGTAATACAGGCTTAATAGAGGCTCCTGAGCAAGTCATTGTGCTTACTTCTCTGTCGAGGAGTAATCCTCTTTGCTCATGTATGGTGCTTACTAAATACAACTTACTACTACTGTCATTTCTCATCTGAGAGATCTGACAGCTGGATATCAAGAGTCCCTTTCCCCTTCTCATCAGGTAGACACACTCGGGTACCTGGAGTAGAGTTGATAGAGGCCAGAGCGTTGCACGTACCCCAGTAATTTTTTGTACTTTCATGAATATTTATTTACTTTAGTTCCAGGTATGAAGCATGTAAGCTGATAGTGCTGAGAAGTTTGTGTGTATAGTTTTTACATGTCAAATGTGCTTTGCAAGTATTAAATAATTCATACATACTACAAAATTACAAACAAGTGTGTGAGTGAATTTACTTCAGACCTGAGTCTGATTCTTCACAGGATTTAGTGAGAGTTTGATTTATTCACTGCATTCCTGCAAATAGCAGGGTAATATTGATCTTTATCCTCAAAGACCTTGGAGACATTAATTAATCTTAACACTACTCCTTGGAGGAAAATACGATGTTTCTGTTCTGTAAGTGGAGGCAGTTGCAAGATACTGTTCATTGGTAGTACTGGAACATTGAATGGCTTCATGTGGCAGTGTCAAAGAGTCTGTAAGGCATCTGTGAACTTAATCCCCCCCCCTTCTGTAGTTGTAAAATATTTTAATTCAAATACTTTAATCTGTACTGTTACTTAATAGTATAATATGGATCTTTAATGAAGTCAGAAAGTGCAGAATTCTAAAGGGTGAGAAAAAGGAGAAGAGCTTGAAATCTGTGACTGCATTTTAGAAGTTGTTTCATGCTATGAAGACAGCTGGAAAGATGAAAGAGAAGAGTGTAACTTAAGAAGATTTCTAAATTTTGATCTAAGACAGATTCCAACAGTAATTCAGTAGTATAAAAAGCTAATCAGCATTTAATCTGTCTCTTATACCACCTAAATATTTTACAGTAGTTTTGATGAGCCTGTGACAGAGGGTGGTCAGTTAGACATCAGAATACTGTATATTATAGGGAAAACAGAAGTAGCAAATGGGCAAACAAAGTTAAAATGGATTTTTATGAAGTGAGATTCTTGTAACAGTGTGGTACAAGGTGGTACTTGACTTGTTACCCCTACCCCCAAAGGCAGGTGAGTGATAGGTTATCCTTTCTTCAAAAAAACCTGAGGACCTCTGTTCAGAAACACAGGGAAGTGCTGCTTTGCAACAGAGACATGTAGTACCAAAATCCTGCAGTGAATATAAGAATCATTATGCAACATCACTTATTTCCTATGGCATCAGATTATGCAATATCTGAGCAGAAGAATGCAAAGACCTGGAAGAACACAGTAGCATTTTAGCAGATCCAAAAATACCTTATACAGGATAGAGGAAGCATTTATGTATGTAGTGCTGAAAATACGCAGTTATGTAAGCTGCTTATTCCACAAACTGCTTTGCAAAGCTGACTAGCAGGTGAAACAGGAATCAATCTCTCTTCCACTGAAATCAGGTGAAGAGGTCTCCCTGAATACAAGGGTGTGGGGGGGTGGATTTGCTCTTTGTCTACCTTTTTCTCGGAGATTTTTTTTTTTCTTTGTTTGTTCCTTGTGCCAAAAAAAGAAGTGGATGCGTGATTTCTTTTTCCCAATCAAGCACTTCTCCACCTCCCACAAATTTGTGACCTTATGTTGAAGGAATTTCTAGTTAAATATTTGTCTAGTGTTTGTGGAGATGGAAATTCATTCCTATGCTGAGAACCAGTGCAGAAACACAAATTTCATGGGGGGGTTAAGAGTCAACACAGTTCTTTTAAGGTGAAGTAACAGTTTGGGAATATTAAATTTCTCTGGAGGAGTCAAGAGCATGTTAGAAAAGGGAATCTGGTTGATACAATCTGATGGGATTTTGGCAAGAATACTTACCAGGAATTCTTAAAGAAACTAAACAGCTATAAAATAGCAGGGATGCCTGTCTCAGAGAAATGATTGATTAAATGGTATGAAATAAGTGTACGAATAAATAGACAGTAATGTAGAAATATTTTTCTCTAAAAGGATTTGTCATACAGCTCTGCTGTATGATTTCACTGCTCTTACTCCTTTCTACCTTCTCTTCCCTTATCCAGATCATTTAGGAATATTCTGAAGGAAGAACATTTATGCCATGAGCCTACAGAAGTAAGATGTTCAGGATAATAAACATGTAAACCAGTAGCAGAGAGTACTGGAAAGCTCTTGTGAAGTTGAATGGTAAAATGTCAGTCAAATTTAGTGTTGATTAAATACAATTTAATCTTAACATCCTGTACGTAGGAATTAGGCTCTGACCTAGCTTTTTACTACTTAAGAATGAGATCTTAAGAGACCTGTGGAAGTTATGCCACCATCCTGAAGCTTGCTTAGGCTCCAGGTAGGATTAGAGTAATAGGAAAAAAGTGATCATGATGTTGTTACACACTTCTGTGGTGTGCCCACATTGAGGATTCCATCTGTGGTCTGATTCCCCCAGCTGTAAGGTAATAACAGGAGAAGTGGAAAAGATGTAGAGAGGTGATAAAAGAAACAGCACAGCTTTCATACAGTGAAGGAGAAGGTAGAGAGGGAATTTAGACTTGGAAAAAAAATACTGGAGTGGACAATGAGAGTTCATAAAATCAGAGCTGGCATGAAGAAGATAAATAGGGTTCAGGTGTCACTGAAACAGTGAACAACTGGTTCGAAGAAAGGAATTACATGAGAAATGCAAAGTGAAGAATAGTTAGTGTTGCCTTACATGACATACAGTTAAGCTACAAAGCTCCTTGCTGCAGCACAGTGGTTGGCAAAGTGTTCTGTTTAAAAAAAAAAAAAAACCCAAACTGTGTGATGCATTTTTCACAGGAGATATACTTTGTGGGCTATAGAAGAGAACGGTACCACGGTGTGCCGCAGATGGAGAAAGCCAGCAAGCTGTGCATCTTGGGGAGCTGGGTGGCACTGCACTGGCGAGGTTTCACGGCCTGCAGGTCCTCTTCTTGGGTTTTGGAGGCAGGAAATGGGGATAGATGAACCTGTCATTCTGGTGTGCTATTGTTTCTTCTCATGCTGTAGTCTAGGTGCTGCTTATTTCTACTCTGACAGGCTTAGTTGGAATATAGCAATATATAGCAATATAGTTGGTGCATAGCAAGCCTCCAGCTGGCTCTGTGCACAGAGCTTGAATTCAGCCATTATGAATACTTTTTGGCTGGTATACTGTATTATTTTGTCATTGTCAGAGAGGGTTCACACCACAAAGCTAGACAGAGTTCTCTTTCTCACTGACACAGTGACAGACAAAAGTATATTACAACTGTACAAACACTTTTGCCAAAAATAATGCATCCCTGTTTTAGGATGAACTGAATATATTGAATAAAGGTTAACTTAAATCAGCAGACACGTGAGTTCAAGTTTCTGTTGTGATAATATGGGCATAGCTACATATGTACTACTAAGCATAGTTACGTGTCGGTGGTCTTGGGCTTAATGCCCATGGCTATGTTAAAATATTCTGTTAACATTTTAGAATTATCATGATAGTTGCCACATTGCTCAGGTAATGATTATGGTGTCTGCAAAAGTTAGTCATCTTATGTTGAGGTGGCATCCAAATATTTACTGGAATTAAAAGTATATATTCCAGTCAGTATTCTGCAGGAGGTACAGAAGTAATGTAATATTCATCTGACAGCCAGAGTGAATGAGGTAAACCCCCAAAAAAGCAAGTGTTACAACACTTCAGTTTTCCCAGATAAATGTGCTGTTTGCATGTGGAGTAAGTTATATGCATAAATGTATTCAGAGTTGTTGTAGTGACAGTCAGAAAATGTCAAGTGGGTCAAGTGAAGAATTTTCATCTGTTTATCAGGAATTAGTAATGCTTTGGCAATATCATAATTGTAATATTTAAAAACAAGTCTGGATTGTGGCTGGGCATTCATGCTGTGTGATATGGGACTGTGTTGTGATGCGGAAGAAACATGCTTCCTTGAAGGAGCAGAGTGTGTCCAGAAAAGGTTGATTTGCTTGAAAAAACACAAGCTTTTGCCTTGGGCTACTCCATAGTTAGCTTAAAGATTTGCCTGTAATGTGAGCTAGACTGCACCAAGTTATTATGTTTTTGTGCTCAAAAAAAACCTCCAGGAAACACAAGCGTATATTCCAAGTAATGTAAAAGCATAAAAGTGCAGTGTCTGATCTGCTCATACAGCATTTTCCTCACCAGGAGACCTGCAAAAGAAAAAATCTGTTGGACTCCTGTGTAATAAAATAATGTGATTTCAAACCCTAAAGGTCAGAAGTACCAGCCAAAGCTCTGGTGCTTGCCAATTCAGCAACTATCAGTGCTTTCCTGTGCTGAGGTTAAGCAGTGTGGAAGCTCAAGAGATGGGAGATGACTGTGTATCAAATTATTGTAAAAATTCCATGTACAAATTGAGAGATGATCACAAGGAACAGGAGAACTCAGCTGCAAAATATGTGTAGCAAGATAACTATATTTTATAAGCTTTTTTTGGTGTGTTTTTTGTAAGATTCTAGAACATTTTTAAGTTTTGTCTCAAGCCAGGAGTATTGTACTACTCTTGAGATGATACACGGCTGCAATTTATCAATTGTGTTGTTGTCAGTGCAGAAAGGTGTAATTACCTTGTTGTACCTAGTATAGCCAGAAGGAAATCACACTGAGTACCAGAAAAAAGCAAGGGAACTCCAGGACTTGAATACAAGTAGTGATTTGGACAGGGATGTCCTCTGTCCTTGATATTTGCCATGTATCAGTTTCTGCGAACTCTTTTTGACCCTTAAATGTGGATCAGACCGTTGCTTTTATTTCCTTTGGATCTTGGAAGTGCAAGCGTAGAATATGCTAGACTGGGTGATAGAGGAAATAGTGCTTCAAGGAAACAAATCTCTTATTACTAGACATTTGTGCTGGTAGGAAACAAGTGGTAACTGCTTTGTACTTACACAGCCTCTACAGCATACTAACATTTTGTTTGTGTGCTGTATCTGGAATTGTGATTTGCTACTCTATTTTTAGCACTGCTTTTTAAAGGAGAAACTTGTATTATGGTCTGTGCAAGGCATTTAACTCTGCCCTGTCATCAAACCTGACCATTGCTTTTGACACTCTCGTAAGTGTTGGGCTTGTATAGGCAGCTGTGTGCTTTGGTTGCTCCCCGCATGTGAGAACACCTACTAGACAGATGTCTCCAGGAACACACACAGTATTGGGCACAATGTGAAAGCACGCCTTCTGATAACTGATTCACCTGCTCTGGTGCTTATTTGGGTAAACTGTCACTTTTCTAATAGTTTTAAACTGCAGTTCAGGCTGCCAGACGTGGTGAGGTGTGGTCTCACTTTGCTCAGAAGAGTGCTGCTTTTGTCTGGGCATGGTGGGATTTTGCCTTGTAAAATACTTTGCCTGAAAACGGAAACACAGAAAGTTGTGGTTGTACAAAATTACACTGAGTGTCAAATTTCCTTATAGATGTAAAAGAAATGTTAGCTGCAGAGTGCATGAACTCATCAAAACTGTTCAAATCAGAGGGTCTGCCTTGAAGTCTGCTTTTGCAGCAGCACTTCATGAAATCCGAGTATCTTAAATATGCACATAGTCCTCCTACGCACGTAGAGCTTTCAGCTTTTGACTTGAAGACTGCAACAGCAGAAGCATCACTAAGATAGAAGCAGAACACCACTTGTCTATGCTCTTCACTGTAAAAGTTAAGGAAACACATACCAATCATAAACATCCCATATGGCAAATGGGCTGTATGTAATAAAACTTCAAATTTTTAAGATTTTTTTTTTCTTTGCATTGAATGAAGCTAAGACTTCTTTATTGGGAAAAGTTCAATGTATCTTTGTTACTCTGAACAAAAGAATAGGGAAGGCATGGTGATAAAGCTCAAAAAATGTTCTTCCCTTGTTTGAAGAGATGGCAAGGTCAAAGACAACCTGATTTGTCTGTGTTAAATCAAATTTTGCGAAGGGAAGAGGTCATGCATTGCAGAATTTACTGTAATATAATTAAAAAAATATATTTCTGCAACAAGTCAGCATTGATGTGTTATGGCAGAAGCTACCTTCTACCCCCCCTGTGTAGCTAGACCTCTTCAAATATACATAGTCATTCTAAAATAAATGTCTCATGCTCTCAAAACAATGAGTTTGATACATCTCTGAAAAATCAGGCTGCTTATGTAAGTACCTAAATAAGGCTCTATCATGCCAGTTAAAAAAATAATTTTTTAACTTCTGCATGTCTCCTCTCTCCATGAAGGAGATACAGTAGCATATAAGATGGCAGGGCACTGTGTTTAAAGGCTTTTTTTGATTTGAAACACTTAAATCTTGGAGAAGTCAATTTGATCTGGTAAAGCAGACCTGATGTCTCTGAATGTGGGATTTGTTCTCGGCTGGGTTGCTGTAGCTGTGGCTGAGCTGTGTTGCAATAGTCCTGCTGCAGGTAGAAGGGAGGTTGAACCTGGTAACTTCCAGAGGTCCTTTAGAGTCGTGTGCCTGTGATTCTGCCATCAGCCCAGTCTACAGCATAGAAAATGCACTTAACTTGCCTAAACTTAATCTTTTTTTACTGAGATCAAACCCCAGGATTCTCTGTGTACACTTGCACTGTCTGCTGTATTGAGCCCCAGTGGTGGTGGGAGGCTGCAGGTTTCTCTAGGGCAAATAATACCAGAGGAGAAGTTAACTGAGGGTCAGGGTGGTCTAGTAGGTATTAGCAGCACAATGGTGTATATGTTGTGGTGTTTCAGCACACCACGTGGAAGAGGCACGCTCAACTTTCCAGGCAATGCTGAGACAAGCATGAGAAGTCACCTACAATGTTGATAATCCACTTGAAAACTAGGAAATTATGAAATATGTATAGGAAATTTTTTTTTTCTGTTAAATCTATGCAGTCAAGAACTCCAAATTCAGAAAAATGCATAAAAAGGTAAAGGCAAAATCATAGACTCTATTAGTGAACTCAGTCATGTAACAGCAAAACAATTTTGCCCTCCCAGTCTGGTTTAATACTTCATGAGCTTCCCATTACTGAAATTTGAGATACTTTGGGATGCTGTTAGGTCATATTTTTGTTTTGTGTCTTACTCTAGGGTTTCTTGAAGTGGAAACTGACTGATATTTTGTGTTGCTTAATATGTTGTGTCATGAAAAGCAGATTTCTCTGTAGGAACACCGGTGACATTTTGCTTTTGTTTAAGAATCACTTGTCTCTCAGACTTCTGGAAATGAGCAGGGGCCATGCCAAGGAATGCTGAATTGTTTTGGTATTTTTCTGAAATTCTGTTTAGCTCTGTAATGTTTCCCTTTTCTTCTTTGTACTGACAACAAAACCTGTGATCACGTAACAACTAGTAGTAGTAGTAACCATACTACTGCACTCACCCTGCAGCTTCCCACGCTAGGGAATTAGTCATTCTAACACTGGTTGTGGGTCAGGAATAACCAACTCTTGAGCTTCCTGTACAAGTCTAATTCAGCTCCTCTAGCAGCATGGACTCTGGTGTAATTTTTGCCTTGCTGTCCTGCTTTCTTTTAAAGAAGAAGTTTGCAACTTAAGTGATGTCTCACTAATAAAGCTTTTATGCATACCCCATGTGATCAGGCAGGGAATGTAAAACAGGCTCCTGGCTGATCCCATTTGCTGCTTCCACAGTTGGATTGGGGCTGAAGCCCAGGGCATGAGCTTTTCATACACCAGGCTGAAGATCTTATCTCTTTTCTCTGTAATGACCTCATCTTGAGGAGTTACAGGACTGAGCTGTTGCCTTTCGATTGGCTGCGTGCTGCCTGGCCACTTCTTTATTCCTTTCTGTGGCTGTTTGCAGAGCCTGGGACTTTGCACTCAGTGTAACTGATCTTTTTAACAAAAAGATCTCAACTTCATATGGAATTTACAAATGGACTTTGTTCTGTGTTACAGTCCAAATGCTCTTAATTACTTGTGGCACAAAGTTAGACAGTCTCGTTTCAGAAGTGGCTGTAGCTCAGGGAGGCGCTTTGGCAGGGGGCAGCTACTTCAGGGGGACCCCTGGCTATCGGCCTTGCCTCTCTAGGAAGGTGGCACTATGAGGAACTGTGGAAAAAGGGTCTTTATGTGGAGCACACAGCAAGAGATGGGGGATCTCTTCAAAAGGGGTACCAGCTCTGTATCTATACACAACCTACCAGGAACTTCATGTAGGGAGAAAGCAGAGAGCTGTGGGAGGTGGTGTTCTTTGGACTTGTGGAAGGAGGGAGATCAGAGAGGAGGGAGTACTGTTCCCTTGAATCTCTCTCTTAGTTGTTCATGAGGATGACCTGAACATGGTTAGCGAACGTAACAAATTTTGCCAAATTGAACTTGAAAATATTAAGCTAAAGGACCAAAGTGGCCCTAGGTGGGGCTCTGAGGGAGCAGCTACAAACCATCCGTTGGTGGATCCAGGCCATCTGTATCACTATGCTTCAGTTTCTCTAATGCCTTGTCTCAAAGGTTTGCAGAGGAATCCTGAGCTTGTGGGCTCTGTAAGGCCTAGAAACAGTGAGTGGACTCAGACCACACCTGGGGGTCAGCTTCAGTCTGATAAATGCTGTTGTAACCATGAAGAAACAGCTCTTTGCTGCAGAGTGTCTTTCAGAGTTTTGACCTTTAAGCTTTTGTTTAAAACTTGTGTTTGTTTACTGGACAATTCCTGGAGTAGGTTACCGAGAGTACTGTGAGTGGAGTTTCTGTTGGAATAATTTTTCTTTCTTTTAGGGCAGTAATTATTTACTAAGTATCAGCAGTTGTCTGGAATGTCTAGTTAATTATCAGCTTGCCTCTGTGAAAGTGCACATAGTGAAAATACTTAAAGATTTAAAAGTTCTTTTTCCTCTCATTTCAGGTACTGGGTACATGTGTCACATCTGAATCGTGTTGTACTAATTCTCTAAGTACCAACTCAGACCATTTCCTTGATGCACACTCACGGCATCATGGCCAGTACTCAGGAGCACCTGAGTTTGTCTTCCTCTCCAAACTCGATCAGCAAAGCTTTCTGTGAAGATAAAGACTTTAGTAGGTTACATGATGAACATGCATCTACTGGAAACCACCCATCACCTGAGCTCATAGAGGATGTGCGTGAGAAGGGCTTGCTGCAGGCAGACCTCATCGAAAACATGAGCAGCCCAGTTACTGCAGCAGTGCTGACCAGCATCAGCGAGGACTCTAGGGACCAATTTGAGAACAGTGTGCTGCAGCTGCGAGAGCAGGATGAGTCCGAGTCTGCCATTCCTCAGGGCAACAGGAACACTGTGGATGGAGAGGGCAACAGTGGAGCAGATGATGTTAAAGTCCAGTTCAACAGATCAGGCAGTGGAAGTGGTGGGTTTCTTGAGGGACTTTTTGGTTGTCTGAGGCCCGTGTGGAACATCATAGGCAAGGCATACTCCACAGACTACAAACTGCAACAGCAAGGTAAGTAGGGAAGTAAACCTTTATTGCTTCTGTGTGCAGATGAGGAAAGGAACCCAGGGCTTTTTCTCGGTTTAACATGTGACCACTTTTGTCTCATGCAGCCCTGCTATGGGTTTACAAAGAGAAATCCTGCACTATGCAACCAACAGCTGTCATTTGTAGCAAAGGCAGCTTGTGATGGCGTCAAAAACAATTGCCTGTTCTGACCCATGCCTTGGTTCATTGTGACAAAGTCTTAATCTGAACCAAATATTTGTGTAAGTGAGGATCAGAAAGAATTGTCTTGAACACAACTTAATTTCTCCACTGTTTTCATACCAGATGAAAAAACATATTTTCATCATGCCAGATGAAAAACATAGACATAGGCGTTTCTACTCCTGTATGGCATGCGAAGGCTGTCTTCAGCTGACCACCAAACAGTGGAAGCGTTGCTTCTCTATGGGCACATTGCATGAAATTTTGTGTCTTTTTGTTTGGGAGTAATTTTACTCTTTTAAATATCATTCAGTGCTTATCTTTACAGAAATATATCCTTTAATGCTTATACATTTATACATCTAAATTAAAAAGGTGTAAGTCTGAGTGTGAGTATAAATATATATATAAAAAGTAGTTCAGGAATAAGTAATGTCCCAGTCAGTCTGTACATCTATCTTTAGGGGTTACTGGAAGCAAAAGAGCAGAGTATGCTCTGCCTTTGGTGTCTAATTTCTCCCCTAGCACAGGGGGAGGGAAGTGGCAGATGGGAAAAGAACAATCTGTCATTAGAATTAAGGATCTGAAATGGTTGAGACTTATTGAAAATGGGAACAGCCTGGCTACTGTACTATACTGGGGGGTAGAATTCTCTTGTATTGCTGTGATTATGACTCAGTATTAATCAAATGGCTTTCTGGCATAGACAATTATAAGATACGTGGTCATAAATCCCATCTGAGTGGTTCATATCTAAACTCCAGAGCTGGGTTGGGGAACAGTTCCTAATACGAGGGAACAAAGCTGTTGGGTGAATCTGCCTTGAAATAACTTACTCCTCCTTCCCAGAGTGAATCATTTCCAGTTCTTAACTCCAAGCAGGGAAATCCAGCACTGCAGAACAGCAGGTGCCTCCTAAGCAGCAGCCTCTTGTCTGTCAGACTTGTGTGCTCAGCAAGAGTTTACTTGTTTTTGAAATCGTTTAGCAAAGTTGATTCAAAGTTCTACCTGCATGTTATAAACTCAGGATGTTGCACACAGTTAAGTCTATAAATGAGACAGGTGACTGAAGATCCCTTGGGGAATTAACACTGTTGGGTTGGTTGCACAGTATATGGGGTTGGATGTGGCGAGTTTTGGAAGAGGCCGCATCTGGCTGGGGAACCTCCCTAGAGAAGGAAAATGAGCTTCAGCACAGTTGGGGGCACAGTGTCACTATATCTGAGTTATGCTTCTTTGGTTTGGATGCTTCATGTGTTTAAGTGAGGCTGAAACTTTCAAGGAAAGGACACAAATGCAGGGTTACGTCATCTACTGGCAATTCTATGACTGTCCCATACAAGCGGTCAGACTTCTCTCGTCACCAAGAGCTGCTGAGCTGTTGCATATGTGCGTGTGCCCATAAGCTCAGATGGGTAGCTTCAGGAAGGCTACCTGTGAGGCGAGGAGATTGTATTTCACATATAATTGGGACAGCAGATGCATTGGAGACCACAGTTTAATATGTGCTTTGATGGCCCACAGGGGACACTTTCTTTTGTATGAAAGTCATTAATAAAAAAGATTGAAGTGCTAACTAATGAAAATGAGCAGCTGGGAGTGTTGTTGTGTTTTGGGGGTGCACACAGAGCTCCTCTTTGTATGCGCAGAAGTATCTTGCTGTTCTCAGTGTCATAAGTATGTTCAAAGCCATAGATTCAGAGATGCTTTGCAGTTTGCCTTCCTAAAAGGGCAGTTTTGAAATGGCTACAGATGTGGTAAGGGTGAAGACAAATTGGTATCTGCTATATGTTGCCTGCGTGGTTTAGCTGCATCTTCAATATATTTGCTGTCATAAATGAGAGAGAAAAGAATATTTATTTCCCTGCCCTCCCTGGAGCTGATCATTTAGATATCTGATGGTACTAGTACTCTTCTGTTGTCCAAGGACAAAACTTTTTAAAATGCTTCTGTGCTAAAACTTGAGGATTTGGTCAGAATATTCATGTTCTGTTTTCTAGATGATCTCATTCTTGCTTCTTGCTGCCAGAAAATCTTGTTTGTGTGCATTTCATCAGCTATATACAAGCCAGCAGTTTAGTAACTGATGTATGTGATTTGTTTTTATTTTTGCTGTCTTTTAGCAAGAGCTTGGAGGATGCAAGGTTTGTGTTTGTGCAGGTGTTTGGCATTTAGAGAAGACAGGCTGAGGAAATGTCTCTGGCCCTTCTAGTGGTAAAGAGAGGCTTGTGGTAACCTTTCATTCCCCTGTGAGCTTATTTACAGCTTTTGGCTGGTGCCATAGATCTGTGCAGGTGATTCTCCCCCCCCTCCCACCCCCCCATGAAACAACTATTTAAAGCTTGTTCCGGGAGAAATCCTTTGTGTTGGTCTGAATCAACAACTAGGGTAGGAGTCCAGTTTGGACTTGCAGCCATGGGGGACTTCATGTTGCCTGTAGATACTTCCTAGTACTTTTTGCTGCTCACCCACTTTGGATCTCCTGCATGCCCAAACTCTAGAACATGGTGATGATGTTGTGGTTGCAATTAGTAAAATATAAATAGGTTTCGTGCCCTTTGCGAATGTCTGATACATGAGGCTGTATTGCCTGCTTGTGACTTGGTGAGTGGTGGGGGGGGAAGAACAACTTTTACATGACTTTGTTACCTTCTTGTTGAAATTACTCCTTGAGTTTTCTTCTTAACATCTGGGATGGTCATCAAGAGGAGTGTGCTTCCCCTGAGGACCCATGCTGGGCAGAGCTTTGATCAGCTGGAAGTTGAGGCAGGGTGGTCTGCTGGTTGGCTAAGCAATGCCAATTACAGCTATTAAATGCTCTACCTGCTTGGTGAGTAGTTATTCCTGCAGGGAGCGTTTGATTTTCTATTGTTCAGTGGCTGTCAGTTTACTATTTGATGTTTAAGTATTTTGAGTTTGACCCATAAAATCACTCCTGACAGTGTTTTTCTGGTTGCTGCTTCTTGATTTCTAAAGGCTGTTGGTGAGTTCTTTCAAGGAGATATACTTAGTCCTGTAATTTTGGTCTAATGGTTATTTAATTTAGAATGTTGATACTCTAGCACTTCACAGAAAGACATGGTTGTGTTTTCCACAGACTCGTTAGACTTCCAAGCAATTTCCTTTGGATTAAGAATCTGTCTTCAGGGCCTGCTTTCACCTTCCCTTTTACAATTTAGTTATGTGCTTACCATCATCGTGTGCATTTTTGTATAAACTGAGAGAGCAAGGTGCTTTACAAAGTGTGCTTGTGTTTGTGGTGTTGGGGTTTTTTGTAAGCCAGAGATGCTTCTTGTCATAATGCCAATGCTGGTGAGCAGCCAGTGCTGGCAAACAGCAAAAGTTTGCTTCAAATAGATTGACTCGATGGCTCAGGCTGCTCCTGCATTTCTTCTCCATGGGAAGCAGATTCCCATCATTCTTCTCAAATGGTTCTTAATCACCTTGGAAACGAAAGCTCTTGCGTGATTACTGCTGCTATTACACTTTAGGGGAAGTATTCCACAGGCTTCTTTAAGCCCAGAAGAGTGTGAAATAAAAACTGCTCCATCCTGGTAGGAAATACCCTCATCTCTCTTCTGCTGGAGGAGAGGGGAGCACTAGGAGAGCTGTAGCAGTCCCTGAAGTCTGGGCAACTCCGAGGATGTTTAGCTGAGCAGTGTTAACAGACTTCTTAAACATGGCTGGCGGTACAGTTGAGTCTTGATGAGTGTGTGCAGAGGTGTCTCCTTGCCACCTTGCTGATCATTTGAGGTGTTTCTCTTCTGGACAAGCACTTTCACTTCACTAGGCTTAGTCTTTGTAGCTATGCACCAAAGTTCTTGCAGCTGGTTTATTCAATTCCTTTCTGTTTCAGGCTGTTGCTTGAGATGAGAGATCTCAGCATCGCCGCTCGCATGCTGTTTCTCATTGCACCTGCTGTGGAGATGTACCATAGCTGGGACAGCCATAATTCACTCTTCTTTGCTTCAGGCTACTATGGGCTGTTCAGAATGGGCCTGTACAGAGGGTGGGGAGAAGCTTATAGCCTGCTGTCCCAGTGATGTCTCAACTTCCAGCTGTATTCAGCTGGCGATCTGTTGAGTCCTCTCTTTTTGAGCTTTGCCCACTGCCCCTCTGCAGAACTGATAAGGCTGACTTGGTAATACTGACCCCTGTGAGCCTGTTGTCCTTGAGGGTGGTCCCAGGAAGCCGTAGGGAGTACCTATACAGGGTAATTCAGATGTATTATTTAATTGGTGGCTTTGGGTTGTAGTAGAAAAAGCAGGCTCACACCATTAATGCAAACACATCCTGGTTTCCAGTCGAATGTAGCCCAGTGCTTTTCTCCACCATCACTTTCTTTGGGAAGCTTTTCAGTGCTTCATGTATCATGGGAGCAAAAAGAATTGCTGATGCTGGCTGTCTTGAAATGTAGTAGCGTGCTCCTGTACAGTGAAAGGTGGTTGTTTTGTTTTATTGGTTGTGGTTTTGATGTGATGGGTTTTGTTTTGTTTTGTTGTTCTAATTTTTGTCTTACTCTTGCATTATATGCTGTGTATGTGGCTCTTTGTTCTTGAAATTCCCAAAGATGTAGGATGTTTTACTGACTGTTGCTCTGCTGAAACCTCCTCCCTAAATCATGCCCTTGATGATCAGGGTGCAAGTGGAATATGGGAAAGGATACGGCTTTACTAAATAGCATGTGAACTTCTGCTTACTTTGTTTACAATCTCTCTGCCTCATTGTGGAGGTTGGTAGGTAATATTAAGAGCAAATTAGGGCTCCTAGGTGATAGCAGTATAGAATCATATAATGGTAGGGGTTGGAAAGGACCTCTGTAGTTAAGAGTCCAACCCCCCTGCCAGAGCAGGATCACCCAGGGCAGGCCACACAGCAACAGATCCAGGTGGGTCTTAAAAGGCTGTGGAGAAGGAGACTCCACCACCTCTCTGGGCAGCCTGTTCCAGGGCACTGTCACAGTAAACAAGTTTTTCTTCATGTTGAGGTAGAACTTCCTGTGTTCCAGTTTGTGACCATTGTCCCCCTCATCCTGTCACAGGGCACCACTGAAAAGAGCGTGGCCCCTTCTACTTGACACCCACCCTTCAGATAGTTGTGAACATTTAGAAGATCCCCTCTTCATCTTCTCCAGACTAAACAGCCCCAGGTGTCTCAGCCTTTTTCTCATGAGAGATGTTCCACTCCCTTTACCCATTACTGCTTACAAACTTCAGGTGCTTTAGGGTAATAAATGACAATATTGCATGCCTTGTATGTACAGGAAAGGCAGACTTCTCACCTGTAAAGAAACAGCTATTTCAGTACAACAGAGTAGTTTTAATGTTACCCATGTAAAAATGCTGTTCATCAACAAACACAGAAATCAACTATATTTGTCACCATCTTTCAGAAGCAATGCTTCTGAATACTTGTGAATTAAATAGAAATACAGATTTTCTCAATTTATATTTTAATTTTCTTATTTCCTTCTTTAAAGAAATGTCTTTAAATGTCTAAAGAATCAAATACTGATTATAAGTATCGTGTCAGAAGTTGCTCAACGTGTTAGGTGAAGAGCAATGCTTATTATTTTAAAACACTTGAATGTCCTGGGTCAAGCTAGTGGTTGTGGCATGTTTCATGCTGCAGTTCAGCTGCAGTTTTTGTTAGGTTCCTGCACAGACAGGCATTTCTTGCTTCAGTACCAAGGGACACACTTGCTGGTAGGCAGTGTCACCTACACAGTGTCATGGCATTCTTGAAAACTGAGGATAGGGATCATCTGCAGCAAATCCACTATTGCTGGGGTAGCTTATTCATAATGCATTTTAGCTGAGAGCTGCATGTGCTGCCTTAGTGTTTTTGTACAACGTAAAGTTACAAGTGGATATATCGGTATGAAAAATAGGCCTGTGTCTGTGAAGAAACACTTGCTGAGAATTGACCTTTGCACTGCCAAGTCAAAGGAAATTTTTGCTGTAGATGAAAAATGTTTATTTCTTTCTAGTTCAGTGAGCAGGAGGAGTGCTGGGGTCTGGCTCTGGATGGGAGCTGGCTTTCCTTGGCCATGCCTGGAGAGCAGTCATTCAGCAGGAGACATCCAGCTAGTGTCAGACTGTCACAGGAATGATTTGAGGGAAAGACTTGAATCATGATCAGTCCAGAGACAGTTTTAGTATGTAAGTTTCCCTCCAAAGGTGACAGCATCTAAAATGGACACTTTTGCATAATACCAGTTGCAGTCCTGGGAACACCTCAATGGCTCAGAGACTGGATGGAACGGGAGGACACATCTCTGTAGTGGTCTGAAATAGGGATCTGTACAGGTGTGACTTTCTTTTATTTCAGAAATCAGCAGCAAAACCAACAAGTAACCCACAAAGTACTTTATTCTCTAAACTTACATATTTATAGAGTTACAGTAAATAAATTATTGCCTGCCTTTTATTTTGCTGTTAAGGTAATTTCAAGGTGACTCACAGACAAGAGGGCTTTCTGTTCTGCTGGGTACAGCTGTCTTGTAGCAGCTTATACAATGCTACTGGACCACTTGATGACAGTATCCCTACAAGATGCATGTGGGTACCTAAGAAGAGGAATCCCTTAAGATTTTTTTTTTTTTTGCTTATTTGACATTAATATACACAATGTTGGCATGGGAAAGACCTATTTCTGTGACTGGTAGTGGTGGTTCATGTGCCTTGTGTTGGGTAAGTTGTTGGTTGCTGGTCTGTGTTTTACAGCCTGCCAGCTCTGAATATCCCTTTTATTTGCTATTTTTGGCCTGTTTCAGGGGGAGGGAAAACCCTCAATTTATTTTTTTTTTTTGTCAGTGTTAAATATTTCTTCTCATCTATGCTTTTCAATGGAGGCACGTACTTTATGGAGATACTATTATTGTTTCATTTTGGAATAGAGGACCTCCTCCCTAAATTACCACTCCAGTGTCCCTGGTACGTTAAATTGCTGCCTGAAAAGCAGCCGCAGAGTAGAAGTGTCTCATCCGAGTGGTTAGAAGTGGTGGTCAGCTCTGTTGAAAAAACATCTGGGAGGATGAGAAGGAACAGGCTGGAGGTGACTGTGACTGGGGAGAGGAGCTGGATGAAAGGGATGCTAGGGCTAAGTAGGTATGGTCTGTGTGTCACTGATGCCTGTACAGGTAGAATATGCCATCTACTACCCCCAGAAAGATCCACCTTGAGATTCAGCAAGGAAGATGGCAGGTGCTGTCCTGGTGTGATCTTACAGCAGAAATTTTTGTGAACTTGATCTTTTACGTTATCAACTTTGCTTGCCTGTGCCTAGATACCTGGGAGGTCCCCTTTGAGGAGATCTCGGAGCTGCAGTGGCTGGGCAGTGGTGCACAGGGAGCTGTCTTCCTGGGCAAATTCCGGGCAGAGGAGGTGGCCATCAAGAAAGTGAGAGATCAGAATGAAACGGATATCAAGCACTTGCGGAAACTCAAGCATCCCAACATCATTGCATTCAAGTAGGTTGTGAAACTTGTTAGAAACACACCTTTACCCAGGCAAGAGCCATTTGCTTATGCACCTTGGCCAAATTTTTAAAATCCATCAACTAAGCTGTCTGTAGGACAAAATGGTTTGTCATCTCTCCTCTCAAATTGTCACATTTTTTTGTGAAAACAAAGCTCTGGACACCATTCTCACCCAGTGCTGCAATTTGTGTGCAGGCTCACCAAGCACCTGCTGTGAACCCTACAGGTTCTGCAGGCGTGGAAGTTGAAGAAAGCACACCCCTGTCACAAATGAGGTTTTTTTCTGTCCAAAGAATGCAGGAAACATTTCCCTTCCTGTTCAGGAAGGAGAGCTGTTAGCGGAACCTTGTCTTCTGCCCCATAATTGCCACCTTTGAGAATTGCTCTGGGACTTTTACTCTGCTGATCCTCACTAGCTGTGTGCTTTCTTTGACAGGGGAGTTTGCACTCAAGCCCCATGCTACTGCATTATTATGGAGTACTGTGCACATGGACAGCTCTACGAAGTCCTGCGAGCAGGGCGGAAAGTCACCCCTCGGCTGCTTGTGGATTGGTCCACAGGGATTGCAAGTGGGATGAATTATCTACACCTTCATAAAATCATCCATCGAGACCTCAAGTCACCAAAGTGAGTCTCTAGCTACTGAAACATCCCCCAGTTGTGGTTGTCTTTTTTGTTCTTGAGGAATGGCTTAAAGTTGGGTCAAAAGGCCTGTTATTTTTTTTTTCTGTGTTGACTCAAAACTATTTAGAGTGAAAGTAACAAAACTTGTTGGTGCTCCCCTCCTGTGCTGCAATTTAATAAGACTGGGAATTTTACCAGTATTTTATGTCAGGAAATATTTCTAGAGATTTGATGGTGTCTATTCCGTTTTCAGAGTAAGATACTCTGTTGCGCCCTGCTTTTTTATTTTTCCTTCTTATTTGTTCTTTTAGTATTTCCATGTTTTTTCTGGAATATATCTTTCTCATTTCTCTGTTGCTTTATAACTAAAATTGTCTGGCTGCTTATATTCTTATGCTGTAGATGATTATCACTTCTTTAGTCTGTGACATGACTGAGAGTGCATTAAGATAATACTTTTAGATGGTTCACAGCTTTACTAAAATTTTGAAATGTCTGCACATACAGTTGAATCTTCAGTGACTTGTTAATTTGCAATTTTGTCAAGATGGTTTTTTCACTTCTAGCATTTAGAAATGCATTTGAGGCATAAAACACAACCACCCCAAAGAAAACAAGTGCTTTCATCAGTGGAAATGCGTAATCTTTTTTCTTGTACTGTGGTTGTGAATGGCAGAGCCTCGTCAGCTGTCTGTGTTGATTAAGAAGGGATTTACTCCCAGTGGCTGTTGTGATAAAGGCAAAATTACAAAATGCTGATTCCTTTTTTTTTTTTTCTTAAGTGTTTTAGTTACACACACAGATGCAGTAAAAATTTCCGATTTTGGTACATCTAAAGAACTCAGTGATAAAAGTACCAAAATGTCTTTTGCTGGAACTGTGGCTTGGATGGCCCCAGAGGTGATTCGCAATGAGCCCGTCTCTGAAAAGGTGGATATCTGGTGAGTAGTAGTAATGTATAAATATCTTCACCTTCTGTTTAGCTGCTTGGTTTCCAAGCACTCGCCTATTCAGCACTCTTTTCTTATCCTAGGTATGGGGATGGTTTGTCCTGTGGTGGATTATTCCTTCCTCTATCTGCCTGGTGCTCTGACCTTTGTTACTGAACCATGGGCTATAATGGAAAGAGAAATTACGTACATGTGAAAAAGCTGTGTGTGTTGAGATCTGAGGATACCTAATGGTAACCTGTGCAGACTACCTGTCTCTCTCAGATGTCTGAGCAAATACAGTGGTTCTTCCCTGTGTCATTACTCAAGCCAGAGCTTTCTTTCACTCCTGGTGCTCAGGGGTCCCCTCAATAACTTCTGCAGCCAGGGTGTTTTTCACTTACTACCCACTTGAGGGCCATGCTTGAGCTGTAGGGAGGCCTCTACTCTGTGGCTTGAAGGGTCTGACTACCTTTTTGCTTTCTGTGTACTGGGCTTGGCTGTTATACATACAACCACAGGATTATAGTCCAGTGAATCTAACCCCAGATCCAAGAGGGAGGAAGCCAGGATACATTTTAAGAGTTTTGACTGCCTATTTCCATCCCATGTAAAATATGCTCTGTGTCCAAAGGAACACAAGGAAAAATTAAAATCTCTATTCTGTTAAAAAGGATTGAGAGAGGACTTGGCCTTGATGCTCCTTTTGGGATGCCTGTCCACAGGTTTCATGGTCCTTAAGGGAACTGTATATCTCTTTTCTGCCTTGTTATTCCTGCATATTAAATGGTAGTAGCCAGGAAAACTGCCCTTCTCCCTGCTTTACAGCCAGGGTGGATTTTTCTTCTTATGGTTTTTCAGCTTCAAATGCTGTCACCTTCCTTACACAGCATGAAACTGCAGGTCAAAGCCATGGGTGGTTCAGAGTGTGAGTGGAGTCTGACAGTAACCTGCTGCTGGTGTGTTAGCTTGGAACTGGGTCATGACTTTAAATCAAGATTTCCTGTAGGGGAAGGGAGAGTCTTGTCATCTGCAGTATACAGCTCCTTTTGTGCCCACAGTGTTTGGCGTGTTCATTTCATGTGGATGTAGCAGGCCCTAGCATAACCAGCTCTTCTAGGAGAAACTCTTGGGTTTTTTTGGAAGGAAAATACATTCAGCATTTGTCTTCTGTGTTCGTTCCTTTGAATCACAGGTTTATGAGGAGGAATAGTTATGGTTTTCCACCCTCAACTTTCTGTCCTTTAGAATGGCTTAGGTTCAGGAATATTGTGTGGAGCATCATGTCCAGTAAAAAACATCTGCTAGCTCTTCTGAGAACTGTGGACACTCCTTTGTTCCTTTCCTCAATGACTTAGAGATGTTGCTTTTTGGTGAAAATGTAGAGGTACCTTTGGTACAAGCTCTGCTTGATCACACTGCAGTTTGAGATTGCTGAAACTCCTCCTTGACATCCATTCTTCCTCCAAGATTAATAAAAGCAATGTTCGTGAATGCTGACAACAAACAAGAACAGTTTTTAAGCTGCTTATATGTCTGCTCTCTCTCAACTTCAACAGCATGCTAAAAAACCCCAACAAACTATAATCTTATCAGGAGTCTTGAAAATCCTTTGTCAGTTTTTAATCATAACAAAGCTGAAACCAGATGGGATTTCCTGGTAGTCTGTCCAACCGTGTGGATCTCTGCTTTCCTGCAGCCCACGAAAAAAAATTTTGAAAGGAAAAAATGTTCAAATTCTGCTTGTGTGTTGTGGGTGGGGTTTTTTGTTTGCTTTTGTTTTGTTTTGGTTTTTTTCCCATATGCTTTGAAGCCAATGAGCATTGAAAGTGCAACATTTTCACATGAAGCTCTGTTTCCTGACTGATGGTTGTTCAGACCCAGGCAGTTTGTCCCTTAGATGATCTTCTGTGCTTAATAAAAGCGACTTAATACTAGTACAAGCCAAAAACACATTGCTCACTTTTCACCTGGTTTGACTTGCCAGCAAGTTTGGCAGGGCTGGTATCCCACAGATGGATGGGGCATGGAAGTAAAGCGATACATCTGACTTTTAATGGAGATAGTTGTACCTTACTTTATTTTGCAGCCTGATTATTTATGTGCAGTAAAAGTGGTGTTAGTTCTCAACAGCATTTTATTTACCTCTGTATTGAGGTATTGATGTTTCTTTGGTGTTTTATTGGGTGAAGATTGTAAATAAAACAAGTAATTATTTGCTATTATAAATCAATCATCCTTACTGATTATTTCACTAAGGAAGAGAAGCAAAGTGAGTTTTCCTACTTTTGTTTCATTTCTTGTAACAGGATGTTCTTTTCCAGGCAGACTTCTCTTAATTTTTTTCTTTCTTTAGCACAAAAGAAATACCAGATGAGACTGCACATGCATTTCATACAGACACTTAATGCATGTTGCACTTGTTTCTTAATGTCTATGTTGCAGTCTTAGCACCAAGTCCCAGATTTATGAAACTCTTACCCAGGAGTACACATAACAGCAGAAGGAGTTTTTTGATTGGGTGGGGGAAGGTCAAATGACATGTAAAAAAACCCAAAAGCAACCAACCAAACACAAAAACTTTGTTTTGATTTCCCTGGAAGACACTTAGCAGTTTTCTCTGCCCAGTAGTAGGTGATCTATTGTTACTAAATAAAAACAAGTCAAAAGTCTATCTCAGAAAAGCTAACTCAACTTTCCATTTAACAGGAGTAAGATTTAATCTATATGGAAAATGTGCTTTCAGCATTTTAAAAATCTCACAAAGAAATATGAAAACCAGTGTGGTTTGGTGTTCAGCCAAATGCTGGGGCAGAGGAGGAAGAGTTACCTGGTGTGTGAAATAGCTACTCTTGCTTAAAAGCTAGTATGTGAACACTGTTGCACCCACTTGCAATTTCAGATCAGACATACCCTGTTTTGACAAACAAACAGTGGGGTTTTTGTCAAGCTCCAGATGTTCCTGTTAAATTGAATTCACACAGAAGCTTGTATCCTGGTTTATTTCTTCTTCAGGTCATTTGGGGTAGTTTTGTGGGAGCTGCTTACAGGAGAGATTCCCTACAAGGATGTGGACTCTTCAGCCATCATTTGGGGAGTGGGCAGTAACAGCCTGCACCTTCCTGTCCCATCCACCTGCCCAGATGGCTTCAAAATCCTCATGAAGCAGACCTGGTAAGAGCCTGAACCATGCACTGCACAGACAGACCTATGGCTAGCTTCTATCTCTGGCCAGACTCTCAGTAAAACCAATGAAATCAGAGTCAGGGTGGGAGCGTTGGGCCCAGAGCACTGTGGTTTTTGTTTTTTTTTAATACTCTTACACTTGTCACGAGAGCAGTGAGTTTTAACATTTTGGATTCTGCTTCCTTGTGGCAGCAGACAGGGCTTCAGGAGGTCATTTGATGCTTAGAGGAAGTAGGAAGAAACTTGTCTGGTTTGAGGGGTGGAAAGTGTAGGGGAGGGAACAGACAGACACTGTTCAGGTAGGCTAGTGGGGGGGGGGGAGGAGTTGAACAGGAGAGAGGTTGAGGATCATAGATCTTGGTGGGAGCCCCAGTAGGGTGACTTACTATCCAGGAGCAGGCAGCATGATGTTCATCTTCAGTAAGCCTTCACAGAGGTGTTTGCTTTGTTGTAGCAAAGTAGGTATAAAAGGTAGCTCTCTAGGAGGAGAAAAGGAGACGGAAAGAAAATTGGTGTAAATTTTCTTGAGGCTGGCTCCAGAGTGAAAGGAAATTATTTTTCACTCTGAAACGCCCTTGTAAGTAACTAGCTTTTGAACTGGACAAAGAGAAATTTGAGTTTTCTGTATTAAACTAGGATCTTACAGGTATAGCTATGGAAAATGCTTTCAGCTTTCTCCCCAAGCCAAACAGAGTTGAAATTCTTTGTCTGGCGTTACACTTTACTGCTCTGCCTTTGTAATTCCATCTTGACACACAGTCTAAGTGGTCTTCCAGCATTTTCCCGCTCCATTTTTTACTAGCCATCCTCTCGATGGCACAGAAGGAGAGACAGGCCAGAGCATCTGTGGATCCTCTCAAGAGGCTGCCTACCCCTCTGACCCTGAGCTGCAGCAGGTTGTGCTGTTGCAGTATGGGAGATGTGCTCTGCCAGGCTGTGCTGGTACGCACGGCTGCGGAAGGCAGGGAGCAGTTTGTGTGGCTCTGAACACCGGGTACATGCTCTTGTATCCCCACCTAGTGGAAGTAGGTGGCTTGTAGAGGACAAGTGGCTGGAGAAGTTTTTTTTTTTTTTTTTTGTAATGAGCACTGAATCCATGCAGCAAGTCTGGTGAGTTCAGTCCTGAAGCTTGAGTTCTGGTCTCTATTCTCAGATATAGTTGGGTTTTGCTTGAATAGGATCTTACAAATGTGTTCAGTGCGTTACAATACAGTGTAGGCTCAGGCATGTACTATGTGGCCAAATAGATAGGTTTGGTGTTTATGGACACACTGTTTTGTTGAATGTGAATTTTATTTTCTACTAGATTGAGTGTTCCCATTATAAAATTTGGAAATTAACAGGATAGTGAACTGAGGTCCATTTCTTCTTGATAAACAAGTTAGGAGTAGGTTCAGTTTGTATCCTGTCTTTCACTTTGTAATCACATTTTCAAATTTTAAAAGGCTTGCATCTCTTATTTCTTCAGAGTAGATCATCAGAAACCAAAAACTGAACACAAAACAACTCTAGCACAATAAATGTATATTCAGCAAAAGAGAAAACCAGAAAAGCTCCTTTGCTCTAATCTGTCAGCTGCATGATTTAGAGAATACATTCTTGTGAGAAATCCTTTCAGGGAGTAATAGAAGCTAGCAATGGTAACCTCACCTCACACTTGGGTGTTTGTTTTGCTCCAGGCAGAGCAAGCCCCGGAATCGTCCCTCCTTCCGGCAGACACTGATGCACCTGGATATCGCATCTGCAGATGTGCTGGCTACTCCTCAGGAAACCTATTTCAAATCACAGGTAACTGGAGAATGGCTGTACACCCTGAGGACTAGAGTTAGCTCCAAGGTTCTGATTCTTGTGGCTGCATCAAGTACAGCAAAAGCCTGGATCTGTTTGATTCCTGGGGAGAAACAAACTTAATGGGTATTTTTAAAATCTTTTACCCAAGATTTCACAAACTGAGACATCTGCTGACTTCAGTGTTGTCTCATTCACTTCTCCCTGAGACTGCTGACTTCAGATGTTCTGCTCCCAGCTGTTCTTCCAGTACCATTGTCCAGGAGACCATGAGACTGCTGAGAGCAGAACCATTGCATTTATAGTGAAGACAAGCAGGGCAGCCAGTGGGACAAAGAGCTGCTGTTACAGGGCAGTGGAGGGACTCTGGAATCTAAAATTATGTTCTTAAGAGAACCCTTTGAGCCCCACCCAGTGAGATACTGTCTACTCTGAAAGAGGGAATGAGAATGAAACCTTGCATCCAGTATAGAGGATCTATACAGTGTTGGGGTGTATGTGAGGAAGTGGGTGAATTTATTAAAGCTGCAAGAACCAGGGCTTCAAGGGGTAAAGAGAGTTGATATCATCCTAGTGACAATTGTCATTGTCATGAATATAGGTTTCCAAATGTTAAACCTTCTTGTTCACTTTAAATGCCAAAAGGGAAGGAAGCGTTGTTTTGAGCTTCAGGAATTAAAACAAAAACGAAGAAACAAAAACAAACAAAAAAAAACCACCCAAAAAACTCACTTTAGAAAATGCAGATATGTTTTAAATTATCCAATTGGAGCACAAAATTGGAAATACTGTTTGAAAATGCTGAAACTAAACATGTTTCAATGTTGTTACCCAAAATACCTCAGATAACAGAAATACGTTTTCAATCCAAATTCAAACCTGTAATTTTCTGCATGCACAAAGCATGTTGCCCAAGAGTTTTTTTTCTTTGCTGTAACCAGGGAACCCAATCTTTTGTAAATACCTGAAAGTAAATTGCTTCCATAGGCTGAATGGAGGGAAGAAGTGAAGAAACATTTTGAGAAAATTAAAAGTGAAGGAACTTGTATCCACCGGCTAGATGAAGAATTGATTCGTCGTCGAAGAGAAGAACTGAGGTCTGTTGACAGTCTTTAATATACACTTTTTCCTTGCAGCCTTCTCTTCTCCAGCTAAACAAGCCTAGCTCCCTCAGCTGCCCCTCCCAGGACATGTGCTTCAGCCTCTGCCTGTCTTCATGCTCCTCTTGTACTGAGGACTCAGTATTCCTGGTGGCATAAATTCAGGCAGCCTGAATTCCTTGTGAGTCCAGAAACTGAAGTTCCCACAGGCATTGTCCTAGGCTTTGAGCACTGCTTGGCTGAGGGAAAGTGATCAAGAGACACAGAAACAGTGGAAACTCTCCCTGATCTTGGGCAGTCTGAACAGTTTACACCATGCAAGAGGGGCAAAGGCTTGTGTGCTTACCAGGGAATATTTCTGCCGGAGTTTTGGTGTTTGTGATAACAGCACCAAAGCAGGAGTATCCATCTTAGTGCAAAGTACAGCTGAGAGTTTGCTGTGAGATTTTTGTGCCCTGCTACTTTCTTTGGGTTAGTTATTTTGAGAGAAGTGAGCACACTCTCAGCCCACTGAAATTCATTTTGAACATTAGACCAACTTAAAAAAGCAGAATGTTTATTTAAGAAAGGAATACAAATTTGCAAATACAGTTTTGACAGACAAACATAAAACAGCAAGTAGCAATTCTGTGTCAAATCTGAGAAACCAAAGGAAGTCTTGTTCCACCGGTTTGATGTAGTTGTTGATCAGTAATTGTAGTAGTGTTCCCTAGCCCTAGGGAGCTTTTGATGGTCACATCTTTCAGCTGTGGTTCAAGATGTCTTCTGCAACTATGCTGTAGCTGTAGGGACATGCTGCTTTTTATGAAATACAAACAGGTGACTTCGTCCCTTGCTTCTTTAGAAGCTGATTTAGCCTCTTCTCTTTACAAATTGGATGATTAGGGCTTGGCCAAAGGGCTTGTGGATGCATGTGAAGCATTTGTAGCTTCTCTAGTGAGAAGCATTGCCACTCTTTCAAGACTTAAACGCTTTCTAGATCATATTATTGCTCATTGCTGTATCAAACTCTTATTAATCATTCACTGTTAGCTCCATCTGGAGTTCAGTGTAATGCAGCTGGCAAACTTGACTTATAGAAGGCCTTTTCCTAAAGCACCTATACTTTTCCTTATTCTCCTCTCTTGGTCCATGGACATCAGATTGTGGAATGACGACTTTTCTGTTTTTCAGACATGCATTGGATATCCGTGAACACTATGAGAGGAAGCTGGAGCGAGCCAATAACTTGTACATGGAGCTCAGTGCTATTATGCTGCAGCTGGAGGTCCGTGAGAAGGAGCTGATAAAGTAGGTACCTCTGGACATAATGGCATGCCATATATATGGTGATACGCCTACAGGAGGGGAAAAAAACAACCAGTACTTAATTTCTAAACTACATAGTGGTGCTTGCAGATTTAGTGTCCCCTGAAAAACTTTCAGGGTAAAGAAAGAGCTGGCAAGCATAGAAAGGTCACTTAACAGCATATTACTGATGACCACTTAGTGCACATATCTTTACCCAGTGTTTACAGACTGTCAGGAAAGCACCTTTCCCATTCAGTATTGGCATCCTTTTGTCCCTTTGTAAAGAGAAAAGCAGTGCTGTTTCTGGACTGCACCAGGGCCCTGTTCCAACCGCTTGATCTCTGCAGAGAGAATTTAGAAAATGACTATGTCCTTTCCCAGAACAGCATGTTGCATTTACCCAGCCACGTCTGAAGAACAGGCACACAGAATGCTCACAGCGCACCTGTGTTTCTGTCCAGCAGGAGCTGCAGTTGGATAAGAGAGAACTGATCTGGTTTGTTTTTTTGTTTTTTTTTTTTGTTTGTTTTTTTTTTTCTCTTCCTCAATGTTTCAGGAGGGAACAAGCAGTGGAAAAGAAATACCCTGGGACTTACAAACGCCACCCAGTCAGACCAATAATCCACCCCAATACAGTGGAGAAGCTGATGAAGAGGAAGGGGGTCTCCCATAAACCAGGGAGCCAGACTAAACGGTAAGAAGTAACAACCTAGTTCTGTGCCAGGAAACAGCAGTAGATCCATATTGAGACAAGCAGGCAGCTTACTTCCCCTTGAATCTGGTGACGACACAGGAGAAGCTGAAGGGGTCTTCACTCTTGGGCCTGGTCTGATCCTCAGAACTGCTACTGTTTAGTTATCCTTTCTGCCTGGGCAGCTCTCTGGAATGGTTTTGTCCATTGATATATTTTTTTTTTACAGATGATGGTGCTTTGACAGGAGATATCTAATGTGTGTCCGAGCAAAGAACAGTTAGATCATCCTTGACTTGAATGGTAATAAGCAGGATGAGGGATTGTGGAACTCCTCCAGTCCTCAAGGAGGATGGATTCATTGTTGAGAAATCAAACTGGGATTTGAGATTAGGGAATTCATGCTGTCCTTTTAGTTATTTCTCTTCTGCATGACTTTCAGAAAGTGAGATTTTTGGGTTTTTTTTTTTCAAAGGAGCTGTTTATTCTACTCTTTGATTTTCTGGGAGTTCCAGGAGTTAGAGAGTCCTGATTAGCAGTCAGTATCACTTCTGAATTAATATTCACATGTGCTTCTGAAATGAGCAGGCTGATAATCATCAGCAGATTGGGACCCTATTATGTGGAGCATTGTATGTGCACATAGTAAGAGGCATACCCTACACCAAGGTTTTAGGAGGGAGCTATTTTGGGAGAAGAACGTCAAAATAACAGCAGAAAAAGGAAAGTATGTGACAGATATTGGAAAAAGCAGCAAGAAAGGAGTGTAGAGCATGATGGGCTGAATAGAAAGGGAATTAAGCGGAGAGGATCAAGGGTAACTAAATGCAGAAGCCAAATGGCTGAAGGGGAGGGAAGTCTGTAAATCTTAGAAAGTGGAGTGTGCTTATGGCTAGAGCTGCCTCTTCATCCTGGCTCTGAGCCCACGTCATTTTTTTATATGGTTTAATGTGTTAATTTTGCTAATTGTCTCTCAGGCCAGATCTATTGAAGTCAGAGGGCATACCCAGCACAGAAGCAGCATCCAATGGGTCACCAGTCTCAGGAAGTCCCAAAATGTCAACGCTGAGTGGCAAAAGCCGCTACCGCAGTAAGCCCCGTCACCGCCGAGGGAACAGCAAAGGCAGCTACAATGATTTTGCAGGGATCTTGAAAAACCAGCCAGCGCAAGATGATGCACCCCCACCTCATAATCAGTCTCATCACCCCGGCCTACCACAGCAACCTGCCCACAGCCATCCCCATGGCCATCACTCACGGCTTCATACCCATGGACAAGATATTGCTAACTGCGCAAACAACTTAAGGTACTTTGGCCCCGCAGCAGCACTGCGGAGCCCTCTCAGTAACCACGCGCAAAGGCGGATGTCTGGTTCCAGCCCTGATCTCATCTCTGCTGCCATGGAAGCAGATTGCCGAAGGAATCTGGAGAGTAAAGAAAGCAAAGCTGATCACTGGGAGTGTTGCAAAACAGATCCGTATAATTCCTGTCTTCAGTGCAGGGAAGAGGACAGTGGTCAGGTACAGATGTCATCTGTTGAAACAGGAGTGAGCCATTCTCAGTCACCAACATCTGTTTCCCTATATGACAACGCGCAGTTCATTGAGAAGATGGAGGAAGAGGAGTTCAGCAACTCTAAGTCAGTGTCGGCCCTAGGCACTCCCCAGCACATGGCTTCTTCAGTGCTACCTTGCAAAGCAAGACCCCTTCAAAAGGTAAGGACAAAGCACGATGATTTGGAAAAAAACCCCAAACTTGCTCCTTTTTTCCCCTCTTCACCAAAAGGTGTGTAGCATAGGCTACTGTCTGGATATAGGATAGTAGCACAGCTGTGTTTCCTATGCAGGTAGCAGTAGAGTTACATGTATAATTCTATCTTAAAGGAATCATGCCTGTCTGAACTTTGCTTTGTGATCTCTACATATTTTTAAAGTCAGTTTTATTGATAAGTACTTTAGGCATGTTGGAACATAGTGCTAATAATGATGGTTGACAAATATGGTTTTGTAGGGCCTAGTTCTCTTACTTGTAATTTAGCCAGTTTTTGTTTGAGCTGAAACTTTGTCTACTGAATTCTTGTTGTTGAAACAATCTTAAAATGTTTTCATTTCCCAAAACAAAGGAAGGGGTAAATACATTTTTTTGGTGATGTTAAATATCAAGTAACGGTTTTATTGAAAATCTGTAGTGCTGCTGTGCCTCAGAACAGAAGCTCATTATTTGCCATGGTCCTGGGGACATGCCTTTAGCTGTGCCTGACAGAACTGTCCCCCTTGACTGAAAGGCATAGTTCTCATGTATTTTGTGAAGATTTTGCAGGAATCAAAAAGATGTTACAGGACAGTTGTACAGAAACAGTTCTTTTTCATTCCTTCTGCTTCTATCCAGGTGGTGAGAGAAGTAGTAACCAGTCTGAGTGGAGTTCAAAGAGCAGGAAAATTTGTCCTGGGTGGAAAAGTGAATGAAAAGAGGATTAGTACCTGAACAAGAGGGTCCAGAATGGAGGGAGGAGGGCCTAGTATTACAAGGGGATGGGATGAGATAAAGGCCGTCTGAACAAGGGTTTGGCAAATTGAATGTGACAGTAGGAAGCTGTAAAAACCAAGAGTGCAGGGGGTGGATTTGTGTGGGAAAAGGAGAATAAAAGACTCGGTGCTCACTGAGGTAGAGAATGGAACAAAACTCAACTTTTCCTACTTGGTGAAACTCACCAGCAAAGGCTGTATCACCCCCCATCCTGCTCTGTGATGGGCTCATGTAGAAGAGGGTTGAAGTCATAAAGCCAAAAGTGCCAGATCAGCTCGATAATTTATGTAGAATTCAGTGTGATACTAATTACTTTATTTGCTTCTGTAAAAATCTGGAATGTTATGTACTCCAGTGTATTTCAAAGCAAACCACTCCATATTCAGAAATGGCACCACTAAGACTGCCTGAAATAATCTCCCAGTAAGATGTCCAAGCCAGTTTTCATTGATATGCAGGTTATTTTCTTGTCTAGATTGCTGCAGCCTGTTGACACAGGACTTTGTCCTGGAGGATCAAGGGGGAGCTGTGTAGTTGAATGTTCTTTCACAAGTGTGACACCATTCTTGTCCTTGTTTTCTGCCAGAGTGGTGATGAGTCTTCAGAAGAAGAAGAGGGTGAAGTAGACAGTGAAGTGGAGTTTCCTCGCAGGCAAAGGTAAAAGGTGAATTCACTCTAATCTTTTTGGTGGGACAAAGCTCAGGAGAACTGGCATAGCAGCTGCACACCAGCATTGAAACTGTGGAAGGTGCTGTCAAAAGGACAGGATTGCGTTCAGTGCGTCCCATCCACCCTCAGCTGGTTCCTCCTGTTCGCTCATTATTCTCAGATTCTGAGATGTTATCTCTACCAGAGCTTTTCTGCTGCAGGCCATTTGTAGCACAACTTGATTGCACTCGATAAGGTTATTCAGTCTATAAAAATAAGCTGTTGCATCTGTTTTACCAGAGTCAGGCTTGTTGGATGTTGGAACCCTTTGTGGAGTTTTTCAGGTGTTGTTTGTTAATAGTTGCTCCAGTGGGGCAGACTCCAGCACCTTTGTAGTTGAATTCAAATAGGATTGAAGAGCTAGGTGACAACATGGCTAATGAAATTTGCTGATGTTGCCTGTAAAATGAGACTTGAGGGGTGTTCCTATCTAAGCCTTTGGCAGGGTTTACAGTCCTGTGCTCAGGAAAGACATCATGGAATTGGTGCCATAGCATTATGAAAGCAGCTGCTTGAAGTGCAGAAGAGATACAGTGGGCAAATAGGTTAAAGGTTGTTAGGAAAGGAGCAGAGAAGAAAGTGAAACCTTGTCTGCTGTTGTATACATCCATGGCACTACTGCATCTTGAATCCTAAGTGCTACCTTCATTGCACCAGCTCAAAGACCGTGGTAGAATTTGAAAAGGTGCTGACAATTGTGACAAGAATGGTTAGAGATGGTTCCTGTAGGAGAGGAGATGAGAAATCTCTGTCTAATGGGAGCAGAAGCAATAGTAGAACTGCATGAAATTCTGAGTTATGTGGAAAATAGACAAGGAATGATTCTTCACATTCATGTTAAGGATCCCTAGTGAAGCAAACAGGGGCTTTAAAATGAACAAAAGGAAGTGCTTTTTCCATCCAAAACATTTTCGGATGTTGAGTTTGTTGTCAAGGTGTGCTGGGGAAATCAAAACATAAGGTCCTAAATGTTAAATCTATGGAGTATAGATCCCTGAGTTGCTGTTAAGCACTGTTATCTAGGTGTGATCTTCAGCTCAGAAGTCTGATTTGCTGAATGGTGCAAACCAGGAGAAAGCAGGCTCTGTGTGCACACCCTGTTATCATCCTTTTCCCAGATTATTTCCTCCTGGATTGGAGACAGAACTTTGGACTAGAGTTTTCTGACTCATACAGTTCTTGTGTGATTGTTGCTGCTTCTGTGATTTACTAAGTCTGAAGACAATTTTTTTTCTCCTGAATTCAATGGGGTGGTCTGTTGTGGGTCTCTTGGCATGTTGTCAACTGATACTTTGTACCATTACTGTTGAATCCTGGAATGAGGTGATTCCCACATTCACATAACCGTGAGGTTTTTTTCTGAGCACACATACCTCAATTCTATTCCAGCTGTTGGGATCACTGCCAGGTGTGGTTGAATTAGCTTGAACCCTACAGTACAACCTTTCTTTTGGAAAAAAAGGACTTACATTAAAATCTGTTCCAGGGCAGATCAGCTAGCATGAACATGTAGCAGACAAGACCACATAAGAACAGATGAATGTAAAGATGCAGATCTTGAACTAAATTGTTCCAAAGGTGGTAGATTTCCATAGCTCCAAGATGTGAAAGGCAGCCCAACGCATTCTAGAGCTTTTGCTACCAGCCTTGCACATAAGTTATTACTCAGCTGCAGATGTGTTCTTAGGGTGGGAAGAGGCTCTTGGAGAGTAAAGTCTTTTCCAGGGATAGGACCTCTTCTGCTCAAAGACATTTTTGGAAGGACTAAGCCCTTAGCCCAGTGTGGAGAAGCAACCAGGCAGTATTGTGTGCACTGTGCCTGAGCAGTATCTGCTAGGGAGGACAGGATTGAGTGGCCTGGGCTGCCTGTTAAAATTAGCGATCCTTGTTCTTGTGCTGAAGATGCCAACTAAAAGTTAGGTGCAAAACTGGGCTCTCCATTGCATAGAAACATAGAAATGTCTGGGTTGGAAGGGACCTCTAGAGGTCATCTAGTCCAACCCCACTGCTGACAGCAGGGACATCCTCAACTAGAGCAGGATGCTCAGAGGCTTGTCAAGCCTCACCTTGAATGTCTCCAGAGATGGGGCCTCCACCACCTCCCTGGGCAACCTGTTCCAGTGCTCCACCACTCTTGTGGTAAAGAACTTCCTAATTTCTAATCTAAATCCACTCCTTTCTAATTTAAAACCATTACCCCTCATCATTGCATGCTTTGGAAAGGAAGATGAGAAGTTTACTGGGGGATCCTGTGCAAAGATGTAGCAGCTACTCTGCATTCACTGCACTACTGATGGTGTGGGGGCGTTGATCATGATATATGTCTTAAAAGAAAGCTGCCTGGTACTCTTGCTACATGTTAGAAAAAAGAGTTCCTTATGTTTGCACTGTAATTCTGTGCTGGTTCGACAGCTCATTCTTACTCTGCAGTGAGAGCATGCACAGAAGTGTGTCTGCTGAGAAGCTTTAACTTTTCTAGCTGTCGGTGGGCTCCTGGGAACAGGTTCACCCAGGACTGAGTGGGCACCAGGAGCGGAGTGTGTTGAGGCCAGTTGTAGTAGAGTAGCTGAGCACAGCATTCAGGGAATTGCTGTTCCTCTGCAATCAGAGGCACTGTGATACTAGCTGAACTACTTTCCTGGTTTGCAGACCTCACCGCTGCATTAGTAGCTGCCAGTCCTACTCAACCTTCAGCTCAGAGAACTTCTCTGTGTCAGATGGAGAGGAGGGGAACACGAGTGATCATTCAAACAGCCCAGATGAGCTGGCCACCAAGCTGGAAGATGAGCTGGCTGAGAAGCTGGAGGACATGTTGTCTCAGACTCCAGAGATCCCTATTGAAATCTCCACCCAGTCTGATGGGCTTTCAGACAAAGAGTGTGCTGTGCGGAGAGTCAAGACTCAGATGTCTCTAGGCAAACTTTGTGCAGATGAACACAGCTGTGAGGTGAGTTTTAAGTTTAGTTATTTGCCCTTCTTTCTATTGAATACAAAAAAACCCCAACCATATTATGGAAAAGAATCTAATGGCCAGAAAGTTGAGTGACTGCCTAGGAAATACTGTGGTAGATATTACAGCAAAGCAACTGCTTAAATACACAGCCTTTCTCCTGCTTGGTCAGGTGACTAGACAGGGGAAAGTAGCACAAAGCAAGCTGAACATAATTTGCTGGTCAAGGTAACTGTGATATTGGGAGTCCATCAGATTTGCAGTTGCATTAAGTGGGATAAAAAAAAATAACACACAAAGTAGATAATGAAACGGAATGTGTATAAGCTGTCTGCCTCAAACTTATCCATCAGCGGCCTTTTACTGTCTTCCAAGTGTTTGGGGGGGTAGGGCAGAGCCTGCTGCACCATCTTCTCATAGCTCTGTCTATGTTTGGTAGTGCTCTGACGAGATGTTTTTCTTCTGTCCCCTCGTTGAGGGGAGACTAGTGACAAGGGGTGTTGTGTTCTGTTGCTGTCTTCTGTGTGCTGCCAAACGCTCTGTCTCCACTGGTGGTGATGTTTGTCTGCTGTTACAGATTGGAGTGGTGTGGTTGATCTGTACTATGGGAATGTTGCTCAAGTCTCCTGCTTTCCTTTTGCTTTGCAGAACCCAGCACAGTTTGGAGAATCAGACTGTGACTCTTCTGAAGGGGAGTGTTCTGATGCCACGGTCAGGACCAATAAGCCCTGCAGCTCTGCTACTTGGTAATACAGATCTCCCCCAAAGCTTCCTGATACTGGCATTTTGATTTCCCTGAGATTCCACTTCATTCCCCTTCATCACATTTTACAGGAAGAGAAGATGCTTCTCCTTCCCACCCCAGGAGTGATTTGCAATAACCCGAATCTCTGGAAAATGTCCAAATGAAATTAATTCTCTTTGAGCATTTCAATCAAGAATGGCAGGGATGTATTTTATTGAATAATCTAGTTACTGTAACATGGATATTTATTTTTTTGACATTTTAACACTTTTTACTGTAAAGAGTGGATTGTATTTATAGACACACAGACTTGTTGCAAAAAAAAAAAAAGTTGAGAAAGCAAGCACATTACAGAGAAACATCCTGGGAGTCCTGCCTGGACGGCTTTGTGTACAGACGTGGGGGGATTCTCTTGCTGCTTTCACAGGGGACCAGGCCTTGTGGCCCTGAAGATTGGAGAACAGATCAAGAAAACTAAACCACTCAGTCTTATCAAATGAGAAAGCATAAAAAGACCTTACTGTAGGGTAACCTGTGAACAAAGCAAATTCAGTATAACCAGCTGGGTCATTTTTAATCAGAAGGTGGACATGTTCCTGGAGAAAATTGGTACTGAGGTGCTAACATCCAGGGTCTTCTGAGTTAATACATCCCCAGGAATGTAATAGTGGGTTTTAAGGATTTTTAGTTTCTTTTTTAATCAGCGTTTTGTTGTGAGAGCCTGCAAATGTATTCTAACCTCGTCCTCTCCAGAATTGGTATAAGAGCACTTCTTAACATCGTCCTTGCTTCACTCTGGCTGTGTTGATCTCCAGTTGAGCAGGAAAATCTCTTTCAGATGCAGTGCGCCATTTCCCAGTTTACTTCCTCCTTTTACCTCCTGTCTGTTTCAGTCAGTCAAAAATATCAATCCAATCAGTGTTGGAATAGCAAGAACTTGCAAAACATGGAAAGCACATTCTGCAGAGCCTGAGCACTCTTCTGTGTGGGAGGAAACTGGAAACTGGAGATGCCTGTAGTGGACTTGGAGAAGCAGTCTCTCACCTACAACAGCATCGATAACCAGCAGAGAGCTGTGTTGAGGGGGAAGACTGGGAATCACTGGCCTAGAGAAGAGCATGAGCCCTGCTCTGTCTCCTTATTCACTGTATGTTTTTGAAAGCATTAGCAGCTGCCTGCCCTTCATGTCAGGCTCTGTGCAAAACAGGTTGCACAGGGAGTCTTGATGGTGGCTGTGGCACAGCTGTGCCTTGGGTGTACCCTGAGGCCTCAGTTTCTCCTTCAAGCTGAAACTCTGCAGGTGCAAGTGAGGATAGTACTGGTATGTGACAGGCTGAGGCATTGGCAGATGGAAAAATTTGTTTTCTGATAGAACTCATAGTGCCTTCCCTTCAAACACTACTCTTCTAAGTAAATATTTAAAGAGAACAAAACAATAGAGCACGTTGTGTGTGTGTGTGTCCCCACCTTCTCCCCCTCTTAGTTGATGTCCCCCTGCAAGAGCTTTCACTCTGCCCTTCCTAGGGTGCTGGCTGGCTCTGCTGGGTGCTGCTCTGCAGACTGGCACACCAGCCTGAGATGAACGGCAGGAATGGACCATGGACAGGTACTTCTGTTGCTTTGTTTGTTTACATTTTATGTTAAAATATTGGTTTGAATTTAACTGTGGTAATTTATAGCCTCATGGCAAAATGAAGGAAAATGTCTTATACAGAGAGCAGTATTGTATGAGTTAAATTATCCCGTATTTTAAAATTTTTGTAGCTGGACTACACACAGATCTTAAGTTATGATGTTATTTTATTATTTATTATAATTTCTGTAGATCAGAAGGTTGGCTTCACCTCTAGCACAATTGTAATCTGTTTGTGTGATGTTACCTTCTCCCTGGTCGCTGGGGGCATGGGAGCCGAGCTGGTATCAGTGGCTGTCAGTAGTTGCTGCCTCTCATGAATTCCAAGGATGCTGTTATACTGGAGCAGAGAGCCTGTCAAGGCTGGTCTGAGAGGGATGTGTGCAGTCAGCCCTGTGGGCCCTGTGATATTCCTCATGGTCAATGCTGCAATTTGGTTGTGTTGCTTGTAGAGTTGGCAGCTTCTGAGCTGGTGGGGAACGGTGATCAGGGACTGAGTGGCTTTTGAATTGATCACAAAGTGAGTAACTGTCACAAGATCCCCTGGCAAGAGCATCCAAAAGGACAAGTGGAGAGGAGGACAATTGCTTCGGGCAGTGAGTATGAGATTGGGAGTGGCCAGCAATGGATCCACATCATGGATCACTCATGCAGGACCAAATAGGCCGCTGGAGAGGAGAGGGAGCAACCAGCTCACCCCTGCCTGCAGCAGCAATCCTCAGCTCTGGGTGGAGGTAGAAGGCAAAGGGGAGTGAAGCTCTTTTCTGGCTTGTTTCTTGTTTCCTCTCTCTTCCCATCCCTCATTTCTCCTCCCAAATGTTCTGTGTCTCTTGGCCATCATCAGGGGCAGGTGTAAGGGCCAGAGATGGCTTTGCTGTCATGGCATGAGAGGGGTTTTGGTGTGGAAGAGGTGGTGCAGATGGTTACTCAGGAGGCTTCAGGCTGGGGTGCAGGAATTTAGCAGTGGAGACCTGTGTGCACATATAATGTGCACATATAATACGCACAAAAAGGGCAAGACCAAACTATTGCATAAAGAGAGGCTGAAAACTACCATCAAATGTCTCCCACAGCAGAGGATGCCAGGCTGTATGCTCCTAGAGAGACTGCCACTCAGATCTGGCAGGCTTCCTGAGCTCCCCCAGGCAGGGCTGTTCACTGCCCGCAGGCAGTGTGATGTCCACCCAGACCACAGCCCTGCCATGCCCACTGCCTGTGCACAGCACTGGTGTCCTAGGGCAGCCCTACAGCAGTAGCCCCAAAGCAGAGCTGCCTCTGGCTCAGGCCTGCCAGAGTGTCTGTGCAGGGACTTCGGTTTGTGGTGATTCAGACCCTAACAAAAAGATCCCGGGGGGGGTGGTTATTAGCTGTGGACTCTGCTTAGAGCTCCTCCACAATGTCAGGAAGCTCCTCTGGGCTTGCAGAGAAGCATAGAAGCTTTGATGTGCGGGATTTGGGGACTGTTCTGGGCCATCTGTCCCAGATGTTTCCCGATTCCTCTCCATCCTTGCCTGGAGACACGCTGGCCCATTCTGCAGCCCTGAAGAGCAGAGCTGAGCCCTTCAGCTTGTCTGCTGCCACATTTACCTCTAGTTTCTTTACGCGCCCTGGGTTGTTGCACTGTTATGGTCCAGCATTCCTGCTAACTGCTGACTACTATGCATCATCCCTCTGGGACTGCCAGTAGGGCTGCCCCCCTTGGCCTGTACCTGTGGAGATGTAACCCCAGCATCACCCTGCACACACATCTTGGGCCTTCAGCTGTGTGTGGGCAGGGGTGGCTCAGGAGGCCAGTGTTACGGTTCTGCTGGGAATTGTAGAGGCGTTTTCCTTAGTGAAGCCGGCCCAGAACCACCCATAGGCGTGAGATCTCCACATGGCTGTACAGGCACCTCTGCTGCGGATCCTCACTCTTTCTCTTCTTTCAGGTTATGGGGTTTAGAGGTGCACGCTGTCCTGCTGCCTCCTCACAGTAACACTGCATTTGCAGGATGGAAGTAAACCATGGGTTCCCTTTTCAGCATCCTGACCACCCTGATCCAGTTCTCATGACTGCTGACAGCTCCTGAATACTAGCTTAGGTTGTCTCCCAGAGCTGACTGTTGCCTTCCCCACTGTCGTGTTAAGTAACCATTTCATCTTGGCCCTGTCCAGTAGTGTTCATCTCTCTCCTCCCTGCTCTGCGGATTCCTGATACAACTTGATTTTTTTTGTATTGAACAGTGTACAGTGATGGAAACAAGAATGACTATCAAAGCAAACAATGCATGGAATAAAAAGCCAGTGTACTTCAAAGCTTCTCAGGCTGGTCTAGTGATCTGGGAATGGTTTCTCATGTACTTTGGGATAATGTCATGAAGCCTTTTAATAACTAACATGATGTTAGTGAGCAGCTTGTTGTTACCTGTCTCTGAGCACAGCTGAACTGGAACTCCAGTAGTTCAAGGGCTCCAAGTACAGGGGCAGAGGCTTGGTCAGACACACATGGCCTACCAGGCACCCAGGTCTCCCCAAGCATTGACATTGGCTTCTCAAATGAGTGATTTTTGCAGTGTGAGCTGGGGCGTTGAATCTGCCAGCATGACTTCTAATCCTGGGAACCTTGCTGTCCTACTCAGTTTCAATGCTGCTGGTGGGGAAGGTGCTAAAATGGACGAAGCATTCACTCCATTAGCTTTCTAAGTGCTCCAGGGTCTCCCCTCTGCCCCCTTCCATGCCAGAAAATTTACTTTATCCTTCAAGTAGAGGGCAAACTCAGGGAGAGCAGAGTAAGGAGCTGCAAATACCAAAAACTCAGGAGCCTAATATCCTCCCTGGCAGGTACTGTTCTCCAACAAGGGGGACAGAGCCTACCTGCTTATTATCTTTAGTTATACATGAGCAAAAAGGGGCTTCTCAAGAATATATCACTGCCAGCTGGGCCCATCCATTCCCACACCTGCCCCTTTAGTCTTTGTGGGGAGTACCAGCCACTGACAGACCTCAGAAGCAATCTCATGTGTTCTGACATATGAATGATACACATCATTTGGGGGCAGTTTATAGCTGGTCCCAAATCCTGCAGAGTTTTGCTGCAGGGTGCACTTACTTTACATCTGAATGACAGAGGAAGAGCCTTCTACAACTATGCAAGCTCATCTACAGAAGGTGCAGGGACTCTGAAACTTCCTACTTTTTCTTTGAAACTTGATACTTGCACTACAGCGCAGAGATGCATGGTTCATCATTTTTGGCCAAAAATGCTAAGGGAGAGGGCAGTAGGGCCTGCCTAAAGCTGGAAAATGCTGCTACTACAGTAGTGGTAAAATACAGCTGCTCGTGCAGCAAAACCCAGCCCTGTGTGCTGTGGGCTCCTAGGTGCCAAGGGAGGGGGCTGGGCAAAAGCCATCCTGCCTCACTCTCTGAGCCTGCAGCAGCTCTCTTCTGCCACATCAGTCACACCCTCACAACTAGCTGGGCTCACAAAGCTCGACAAGAAGGGAAAGGCAGGAGCCCAGGGGAATCCCATGATTGGGCTGCTAGGGAGACCACTGGGACTGTGGTGCTTGGCCCCCCTGTTCAAGAGCTGGGGGAGACTAAGGGGTTGTGATCTGCCTTCCTCACAGGATGCTAATACTCCTGATTTCTTCCCCCCCCCTCCCCCCCCCCCCCACCCCAACCCCTCTGTGCCTGGACCCCACAGCACAGCGGACCAGACCACGCAACACGACGACAC